>CABFVX010001885.1:65796-137661 GCA_902151425.1 Timema shepardi | reverse complement strand
CCCTTTTCTGAGTCTTCTTACTACACTTGTTGGAGGGGGGCGTGGTACCAGCACCTCTTACATTGGCAACGTGGGGGGTCCTCTTGGGATATCTTTCCTCCACACATACACACTTAGATTCATGTGTGTGTGTGTGTGTTTTGATTACAAGAAAGTATGATGCATTTTGTTCCACTAGCAAGGTAATGCTCAGATGCATTTACCAAAATGTTATAGACCCGCTCCGGGGTTCTAATGTCTATGACGTCACTCTCGCGAGAAAATATATCGCCAATGAATGGAAGATTGTGTTTCGAATCACAATCGGGTGCATTGAGACTTTTCAGCCCCTAGTTTTTGTTTACCAACACATTTTTTTTATTTAGCACCGGGTCTTACTACCCGTTCGGGTTATACGCTTAAGTACTAATTACGCTAATTGGGTAGGAATTGGGGAGGTTGAATTTTGAAGAAGGGAACCCTCATTTGCGTGAAAGAATAGTGGAAAAACATTTAGGTAAAACCAATCCCAGTTTACCCGACCGAGATTCGAACTTTGATCTCCCCCTCTTCAGCAGTCTAGCTCAACACGAAACTAGCGTGTTAGCTAACTACGTAACCTAGGCGGGTAGCACATTTTTAAACACCTATTTACCATAAACATTAGTCATCTAAATATGACAAAAATCAAAATAGCAACGTTATTTATCATTTGTGGCTAAATGGTTTCCACTCTGTATCAAAGAAAGTGCTATTAAATTTTCTATAGTATCAATATTCCTCATCACTAGCACATTAACGTAATTTAATACTTGTGCGTTTGACCCAAGCGTTTAGTGAGAAAACGCGATAGAAAAAAAGACATCTTGTGAATAAATTCCTAGCTTTGGTTATTAAATAAAGTAATACATAATTATATAAATAATTTATTTCAGGATATTGGTTCAAAACTGAAAACATAATGTAGGCATAAATACTATCAACGTTGGCTGTGTAGTCTAAGGTGTCAGATTTGTATCTATATTTATTACCGCGTCCAAGCTAATATCTGTTCAGGTTAAATTCATAATATGATAATTAATTTAAGGGGGGAGCAGTGGGAAAAGGATTATTTTAAAGGTAATATACCCTCATTTTGGTCGAAGGACAGTGTGACACCATTTAGAAGAAAACCACCCTCTGTAGACAAGACTTGGATTCGAGCGCCGGCCTTCCCGTCTTCAGCCGATCAATCTTACATGAAAGTTACACCTTAAAGTCAAACCATTCGGCCACTGGAGTGGGTTAGACTTGTATTGAACGTGGACTTATTTCAGCTTAGAGGTCGTAATTTGAATCTCTGGAAGGTGCATAAAGAGTTTTCCCTTTTAAGTTTCATATGGTTTTTACATGCTGATGTGAATGCATTTCCTCTCGGATACCCTTCCCACTACTTACACATAGATAAATACGCACATGTGTACGTAAATAGGGTAAGCTGGTGGTCTAGGGGTAAGGTGTCAAGACTTTTGTGCTGGGTTTCCGGGGTTCAATCCTTGGTCCTGGCACGGATTTATCTGATTGCCAAACCCTTCCTTCACATCTGACAAGACGTGTATTAACCACATCTTGTGAATGTGAGGAATGCCAGGCTTCCGCCGTGGTTCGGATCCCACGTTAAACTGTAGGTCCTCCATTTTATCTCACAATCACCCTACCATTACACATTATCGTAAGTGCATATAACCCAAATGGGTAGTAAGACGCGGTGCAAATAATAGTAATAATAATAAATATATATATATATATATGCACATATTATATGTATTTGAGTGCAACTTTCAGATAGGTAGAAGTTTTTAATTTTTTTAAATAAAATAATTATCTGTATATTTTTGTAACTATTGTATCGATGAGTTTTAAACTCGTTAACATTAACGGTATGGTTGAAGGAAAAACCATTTCGGGATAATTTGAGTCAGTATAGCTACTGTCATTCATCAAATGTGACTTATATCTTACATCTGTACAGGTCGTCATATTGAATTTGAAGAAATCACTCACTAAATAAAGAGTTTTGAAATAAAATATACCATTTAAACCTTCTTACCTTTCCTATACATAAAATATACATTTCTATAATATTTACTGAAGAAAGTGCTTACTTATATTGCTCCAACAAAGATCTGCCTATCCAAAGATGTGCTATGGAGCATATTACACTCTATTTTCATAATGTAGCTTTTAAGTATGTGACAGGTTTAATTTTGAGCTCAACGAGTGAGAAATCTACAAAGAATAAAAATAAATAAGGTGTCACAATGCTTTTCGAATTTTCACATTTCGCTTCCTTCGTTATAAGCAAATCTAGAGGCGGAACAGATTTTTTCCCTCACATCATGTTAATTTAAAAAGAAAAATATGATCAGGCAAAAAAAAAAGTAAATAAAAGGAGAAAATTTAAAACTGGATTCAAGAAGAAGATTTCATCAATAGAAAAAAATCAAAAGTTTAAGAATAAATCTCTATTTTCATTTAAAAAAATCATTTTTTTTGTAGTTAATTAGTTTGTGTGGAGAGAAAAATATATTTAATGAGTAGGCCTACTGCTATCCAATGACGAGTGGGTATTGTTAAAATAAAATATATTTCTTGTACAGTTCTATGCCACTCGAACTTTGACACAAATTGAAAAATGGCTATTCTCATAACCCTAGTTTTTAATAAATGATTCAAAAATGGAATATTTTATAACAACTGTGGCTTAAAACATATTCTACAAGTCTTTTTTTTAAACGTATGTCAAAAATACACTTATTTGAATAAATAAACCATAGACATACTTTTTCTATAGAACGTAATAGCTAACTTATTAGCTATTTCCTGAACAATCTCACGTACAATCCATATTTATTGGTACGTGGACTAAATGTTAGATTCATTTTGTCTGATTTGACGCTGACGGAAAAAATGGGGCAATAATATTTTTCTAATTTTCATCTCACGAAAAAAACTCACGATTTTGTTTGAATAAAAACTTTTTACTAAACAAAATTTATTTCTATGGTTTCAGAAAGTTTGTAATGTAATAGATACGTTATCCAATCATGGGAAAATGTAAATGGTGAATAGTATACCTACTTCTCTGAACTAATATGCTGAAAAAACAAGGTTGTTATAGAAGACTGTAGACGTGTATGTAATTATTTTTGTAAAAAACAATCTTCTTTGGTACGTAAACAAATAATGTCAACAATATATTTATACATCTTCTTATACAAAACAAAAATGAGTTCATAAGAACGATAGCTACATTTTACTGATACTAGCCTTTGGAGTACTAAGTTTTTATATATGCTGTTGTTAGGAAAATAATAATGATGGAATAAAATATGGTGTTATAGCTAGGGTTGTTGTGGGATCCAAAACATCGAGAACAAATTTGGGAAGGTGGTTGTTCCTGAAATTTGGGTGAGAAAAAATATGTCCCAGGATTTTTCGGGTAAAAATAAAACAGCTTTGGTCCGGCTATCTAAATCACGTTTGTTTATAATTTTCATTCAAAATTTTATTGATTTATTAAAAATAAATTAAGTAAAAAAAGAATTAAAAGGGAAAAATATATAACCTAAAAATGTTTATTTATTTTTAAATTGTATTTTTTCCAAATAAAACTAAATAATATTTTGTATAACTAGTAGTGAGTAATGTTTATGATGTAATGTAAATTAAAAACTAAGGCCTAATGCAATAAATTATAATTGTGTATATTTTACCCAAGCATATTTGGTATAGGTATAGAATAATTCTAAAAAGACTATATAGGTTCTTAAATAAAAAACTCATGGCCTGAATTTCAATAAATACTTATATAGTAAAACATCAAAATATTCAAACTGATCTGAATGAATAAAAGTGAGCCACAATCTCGTCAAGAAGAGTACAAAATATATTTATCAACTGAACTAGTGTGCTTTGTTATGGCTACCTCTTATATTTTAATTACCAAATATCTTCTAAAAAGCGCTGTTGGACTCAGAAATATTAGTTCATCCAACTTTTACTATTGATTATAAAAAAGAAAATCGATACCATTCTAAAAAATAACATTGATTTAATAAACTTGTCTTTATGTAAATAAATGTGGTGAAGGTATATTTCACGCATAATTTGATATTTAAAAGCCACTTTTATCATTTATTGCGCTAAAATAGTGATTTCCTGTCTTAAATCTATTCATGGATAGATATTTCCTCAATTAGGCCTATATCTAGTGTGATTATCTTATTTAATGGCGCTAAGCTACTTAAGTTTAGGATATCCATATACTTAACGGAAGATAAGATTAATTTGAATTTAATAAACTAATAACATTTTTAATGAAAATTAAATACAAACGTGACATTGATAGACGGTCTCTAATTGTGGCTTGAAAAAATAAACCCTAAAAAAATAGAATTATTTTCCCCGCCTGAGTTGGAATAAACTACTTTCCCATTTTTTCATTTCGAATTTCGGGATCCCTCACAGCCCTAATTCTCACTGCTATGCTTTGCTTTCAATAGTATGTCAATGGCAGTCATATAATAGAAAATCTACATTAATTATTTTATTTGCATTATTTTTATCCCATCCAATTTATTTTTACAAATTTGTAATGCCAGGCCTCAACCGTGGTTCGAATTCCACGTTAAACTGTAGGTCCTCCATTTCATCTTACAATCACCTTACCATTACACATTAGCGTAAGTGCGTATAACCCGAACAGGTAGTAAGACGTGGTGCTAATAATATTTTCACAAATTGAATTTAGTATTTTACCTTTTATTTTCCTTACATTTTATTGGCTAATGAATGAAGACGAAAGAAGTCTACTAAGAATAACAAGGTTTTCTGTAAATGAGGGTTAGGGTCGTATGCCCTTTCCTCCCATTTCTTTGCCCTTCTCATAACCCTTCAACTCCTGGGGGAGTCAATCAGAAGATGGATCGTGGCGTATCCCTTCATACTCGAAGTGAGTTCACCCTTAATTCAAAGGGCTTGGAGTGTCCACACAACCCTCTCGTGGAATGAAAGTACTCTGGTGGTGTCTGCCATGTGCAGGCTTCCGAAAACCACTTCACAGCACGTGAGTCCACTGGTCAACAAACTTACAATTAGAAAACATTGCCTGCTATGTGAACACCGGTTAACACGCCCTGCAACAACATTTGATTAGTCTTTTACTGGCGGAAGAAAAAAAAACCGCTTGTTTTTACAAATATAAACTTTTCCGTTAAGCTTTGTATATATTACTATCACTCTATAGTCATTGGGAAAGTGGACTAAATAAGCTCGGTTAGTCTGATTTTCCGAGGATGGTGAGCAAAGAGTTAGAATACTGGTTGGGTGGACTACGAAATAAATTTTCCGAAAAAATTACCACTTTTCCTTCACACAAGTAATGGTACGATTTCTCTTAATTCTGCTTTCCTATTCCGCTCCCCAGTAGTATAATCTAAATCTTAATTAACACGTTCGCCAAAAAATTTGCCTCAGTGGCGCAGCAATTCACAAGCCATATGTTGACCCATTATGCGTTGCAACGCTATGTTTAAAAAACTGATTATCAACATATTTTATTTTATAGTATATATATACTTTTTTTAAAAGCACTCTCCCGATGGATGATTTCAAATTATAATGCTATGTTGTGACAAAAAAACAACAACCAAAACTTCGATACACACGATTTACATTAACGGGTTATTTCAAATATCCTCACAAAAGCCTAGGAAGCTGTCTGATAGCTTCCGACTGTAGAGAGCATGCCTCATCAAATGCGCGTGCGCACTGATTTGAGATGTTTGGCTCTGAGATTTGATTGGTTCTCCTGTGCCAAATATCTCAGGCAGAGCGGACAAAGCAGAGATGAGTTGAACTTGAGTGGAACAGCTGGCGTCGATTATACGGAAATCTTTTTATTGGCTTAGAGCTTATCACGTGACCACGTTTCTGTTCTGCGCTAGTTTTTAAGCGAACGTGTGAATCCACAGTAAGTCAATGTGGGCAGTCATGACGGATAGGAAAAATCAACAGGGGAAATAAATAGCTAATTATTATTATTAGCACCGCATCTTACTACCCGTTCGGGTTATACGCACTTACGCTAATGTGTAACGGTAGGGTGATTGTGAGATGAAATACAGGACCTACAGTTTAACGTGGAATCCAAACCACTGTGGAGGCCTGGCATTCCCCACATTCACATATTGTTTAAGTTAAATACACATTAACACTAAATAGTGCTTTTAGACTGGATATTGGGGTTAAATTCATGGTTACGTGTATTGGGGATATTTTTTCTAAAAGGGTTTTATCCCAACTCTACGCAAATGTGGATAGCCTTTCTCATCCCTAACACACTCGTGTCAACCGAACGGGTAATGAGACACGGTGGAAAAAAACCCGCATTAATGAGATAGGAGTCAAGAGGATATCATTCAAAGGAAGTGTATCCGCATTTTAATGATGGGAGAGTTGAAAAAACCCTCTAGTAAGAATTCCCTCAATAAACCTTTTCTAGTTATTAATATACTTGTATACTTCCTGTCATCAGTAATTTATACAAAACGGCTATTACACCTTTTTTAATTTGTCCGTTGGCTCAAACTACTTTTTTTTTTAATTCAAATTAGTTTAAGGTTTACAAAGTATACATTTTTACAAACTTTATTTTTGATCAGCTCTGCATTTAACTTCTCAGATGTTAATATTTAATTTAATTTATTTGAGGTATTTGACTTGCACTTCCTGAAACGACTGATTATATCAGTACACGAATTATAAACTAATTTAAATCTAAAGCAGACATAACATCCAGCTTCCAACCGTTTATTTATCACTGTAAAAGGGTAAACCCTCATTTCACCAATGATAACTTTTTCGCGCATGCCAGGAATCAAACCTGGAACTCTTGGCTTAGTATACAGACACGCTTCTGACTGAGTTAAGGTATCAGACCAGATATTAGTTAATTCATCACTGTGACAGGAGAAGCCCTGATTACCCCCACGATATATTTAATGGGAACATTAGGAATCAAACCCAGAATTCTCATCTTAATAGACATACTCGATACCGACTGAGTTAAGGTCTCGGATGGAGCTTAGAATAATAATATATATTTTTAATTTTAACATAGTTTTATTTAAACACAAGTCCCAAAATATATTAAGGTTTTGCATAACATTCGATCCTGAAATTAGTAACATGGCTTATTTTCTCGAAACAGTTTTTGTTAAATCCTGTATCACCTCCCCCCCCCCTACCCCCCCTGTCCGAAGACCAGATCTGTCAGGATAGCTTGCGGGGAAGAGTAGGGTCGGTAGAAAGGTAGTTGGTTGGGTTCTAAACGATACTGGAGGCTTTGTATTTTGATTCAATAGTGACACCAAGAAATAATACAAAATGTGATGTTAAAGGCGATAAAAATGAAATATAAGATCTTGGACGTTTCGCTCGTGGAAGAACTGGTTTAGTCGTGAAAACTTAAAACTGTTGGAACGACTGACACGGCTCGTGAACCCCCCTACAGAGTCTAACTCGGTACCGTGGGCACGGTGGTTGCTCTCTCACACAAGTACTACTGATGACTCCCAGTTATAATCTGCTATCGCCCAGCGTCGGGCAGCGTAGCTGCCTCCGAAATTGATGATAATATGTAATCTCCGATGTTAATAAAACAAAGACTTTTAAATCCCAAATTGGCCTCGTTACCCCACAACTAGTGCAAGTTTATTTTGATGTGATTAATCAGCATTCCTCTTTAATATTCTCTATAACATCACACCAAGATCATTTCAGTCACGTAGGCTCGACAAAGTTATGCAAATCAACATCCTAATCTAGTTCTGGGTTGTGACACCTGTCTGATTAGTTATGTTATAGTTTATTGTATTTTAACAGAGCTTGATCAAGGTACTTTAGGCAATAAATATAATCCAAACAAAGCTCATAAGCGTCTAAGTCTTCCTATCATGGTTTGTTTTAAGAGGGCAAAAGTGATTTTTAGATCACTAAATGTGTGTTGCTAAGTGTTGACCGTAAATTTTAGTCAAATGGATGCAAAACGAATTAAAACTCAAACTGATTATAAATTTGCCGTTAATCAATCGAAATAAGATTAAATGTTCTGGATAAATTGGAGTGCCAAGTACCTAGAGATTTCACTAGTGTCAGTATAATAATAATGATAATAATAAAAATAATAAAAATAAAAGCTCAATATACATTTTTCACGCCCTACTACTCGTCCATGCTATTCTCCATTATACTCTACTTGGTTAGGGAAAGTACAGGTATAACTTAAATCAAGTGTACCCGCATTTGCTTGGAATAAGAGTAGGAAATCCCTTGGGAAAACCACCTTTTTGTACACTTATCCAAGATTTGAGCCCCAGTTTGTTCCCTCTTTTAAAAACAAAAAAACAAACTCATCATCACTTTGTTGTTAAGTTTTCAAACAGTAGATTGATACCAACATCTATGAGGAGGTGTATTGAGGGTGGTTTTGTCTAAATAGCCAACTATTTCCCATTTCCATAAGTTCGTGTACATTTATCCTGAACATTACTTTCCTCATTCATAATCCATTTAACGTAATTATAATGCGTATAACCTAGTAATATGCAGTGGAAGGAAAGCTTATTTTATTGATTGGCGTCTTGCTACCCATCCCAGGTATCCCATGTTTGAATGGGGTGGGTGTGAACAAAGTAGAATTTAAAAGAGGTGCAACAACATTTTTATCGGCTCAAAAATTAAGATTAGGATTGGAACTGTTATCTCCTCGTTCCTGGCAAATCATGAAAGAGTTTTGTATCTGATGACCCGCCTCGGTGGCATAGTTGGCTAACGCGCTAGTCGTGTTGAGCTCGACTGCTGATGACGGGGAGATTGAGGTTCAAATCTCGGTCGGGTGAACTGGGGGTGGCTTCTCCTAAATAGTTTTCCACTCTCCCTCCACGAAAATGCGGGTTTACTTCCTCTGATTCAACCTTCCCAATTCCTAATACATTAGCGTAATTAGTACTTAAAGCGTATAACCCGAACGGGTAGTAAGATATGGTCCTAAATAATAATAATGTATCTGGTGATAAATATTTGCATCGTTGTTTTTATTTTATTTTTCATACTCGTTATTACTTTGTTGCCTCTTAGTTTTGATGAACGTTGACAAATCAATGGCGCCTAGTTATTGCCTTGCAAACCCTCACCTCCAAAAACTTGACTGCCCCAGTATTCCTGCTACCGTCCTATCTACCGTGATGCGAGGAATTAAATGCCCTGGGAATGACATGAGAGCAACCGCAGACGTGTGGGAGGGATATGGGGGTTAAAGGGGAGGGATGAACGTACACACAGATGATAATGTTCATCTACTTTTGTTTCCCTACGATACCCTCATAGATTGAGAGGATTTTTTTTTCCTGTTTTCCACATCATTTTAAATAAAATCAAATTCCTGTTTGTGACAGGTTTATATTAATATCTCTCTACCTGTCTGTGACTTGTAGAAATAGTTGTTAGGGGGAGGTAGATGAGTTTCGAGTGAAAAGTTACGTACGGTAGTTAGAACTCAGCTTGAGGTAACCGCATAGGCTAGAGTTAGATTGGTAGGGAGAAATCACACTTGACAAAAGTAATAATAATAATAATAATGATAATATACGAAAAATATAATCATAGATTCTGACATCATAGAATGTAAATGAGTATTTTTTTGTTGTTATAGCATCCTTGTGGATTTATAAAATCAAAAATTAAAATGGTTGAACGTTTTGATAGAATTCACGCGGTGGAGAAATATTCTAGCTCATGAATTTTCACAGTTGGGTATCTTTAGACTAGAATGAGATTTATAAAATGTAAACAAAATAAAATTGTCCTGGTGTTTACCTTGGTCGTAACAATACTTATTTATATATATGTTTTAAGTTCCTAATATCCTAGAGTAAATAATTAAGGAATATATTTCAAATTTTATTATTTTATAGTTCAATATGGACTATTTAAATGTCTAGGTTGTGCTATCTTTGATCAAGGAAAATCAATATTGATTTTTTAAACATCCAACATGATCGAAACTATCTTTGCTAGCAATTTTGGATCCGATATCCCCACCCCCCTTTGGTGACATATAGCTAAATATTTTTAGAAGAAAAATAAGAGCATAATATAAACAATTAATGTGTTTGATAAAAATTACTCTATTAGTTAAAATGTTATGTGAGACACAATACCAAAACCTTTATTTCTTTTTAACATTAAGAATCAAGAGCACACAAAACAATATGTGAAGGAAATAACTTGATAAATGAACCTTAAATGTCATCTTGGGACACAAATTAAAACCCACCTATTATTGGCACTTACAATTAGATATTTACTAACTGATCATAACCTCACCAAGCATCGAATTATCTTCAAAGTTTAATCATTAAACACCCGCTTCAGTGGCCACATTGTCTAGGGCGTTACTCCAGCAGTGGACTAGTCTGCCGATAATGGGGAGATCGAGGTTAGAATTTTGGTCGGGTGTATTGAGGGTGGTTTTTTTCAAAATTGTTTCCACAAACTCGGGTACCCTTTCTTTAACCATAACTTTCCTAATCCCTAAAAAAAACACTAACGTAATTAGTAAATAAGCGTATAAACCGAACTGGTAGTAAGAAACGGTGCTGAAAAAAAAAATCATCAAAGTGTCACAAACGACAAATCAGATATGAAAAAAAAAAACATAAAGACGAGACCACATGTCAGTAAACATCGAAACGCCTGAAACCATGCACTGCACTATTGTTAACATAAACACAGGGTAGCTAGAGTTGAAAGTATGCGGGTACGATTCCTTGCTCTGATTTCAGGTCAGTGTTGTTGGCAACCGGCGAGATCTCCCTCCCCGCCCCCCTTTCCCCGCGTCTTTCCTCCTCTCGCTCCATATTCAATAGAAAGGCCAGCATGTGCCCGACATTCAATGAGCCTGGTGAGCCTTAAATTGAATACAATATAGTTTGGAGAGAGGGAGCAGGAAGGGAGGGATTTAGATGGGAACACAAGGGGTGAGACTGGCTTACGTTTACGTTGAGGGTAGTCAGGTTGGAAAAAAAAAAGTTGGCTCTTTTTTTTTTTGTTCCGTTGTAAAATAATACTATGTTAGTTTAGTTTACTGTCTCATGAATATATTTGTTAATGGTAGATCCTGTAAAAAAATATAATTTTACTAATACGTGGTTTGACGTATGTATACATGAAAGTGTCTTTTGTAACTATTTTAATCTTCAAAAAAGGTTTTTTATTGACTTTGGCAATATTTTTCCTGATATTTTTTTTATAAACAGATATATTTGCCAGTTTGAAGATATTATTCTATCTTCTTTTACTTTCACAAATGAAGTACATTTCCTTCATATTATACCTTTCTTATTCCTAGCCTATTAATTAAAACCCAATTTTTCACACTAAGAATTTATCTGAGAGCTAAGAAGCTACTAGATCTATTTTCCCATAGGCCATATTAATATGTCAATTTATGTGATCTACAGTTTCACTTTTGATAGATATGATTAATAATACCTAATAAATAACACTAAATATATATATTAAAAGGTTTTCAATGTAAACAACAAAGAATATGTTAGTGTTTTCCTAAAAGTGCTCCACATGTCCATTCGTAAGAAAATTAATGCTTGCCGTGAGGAAAGTCAATTTTCTGACTTTGATCAACCAACTTTAAGAGACGACGATGATTCGATTCCCATTTGGGTCAAATGGTTATATTTGCATGGATGGTGTGAAAGAACCTAAGGGTGCGTTTGTAAGCCTGATATTGATGGAGTGGTTCAAGCTTCTACTAGTTGCAAATAAAAAAGGAAATGTGTATTTATGTAAAAAATAATAATTCCAACACAGTGGTAATCTTGTATTTGTTAGTACGTGGAGCCATAGAAAAATACATAAATCATTATTTTAAAAAAACTTTTAAATAAATGTCCATATCACCAGTCGGTGCTAGCTCGCCTACTGTAAAGGAATAAGTTTGGCAACAGTTAGGTAAGGAGAAAGAATAGTTGCTTCATAAGACCAGCAATTTCCTCAGAGTTTGTCGCCGAGTGTTGGGCTAGTCGAACTACACAAGTTTGTTAGCGTACCTTGCCTGATTTCATTATGGCCTTATGTTATGACCTCCTCCATAGTGTAACTCGTCAAGGTAATCATACTCCATTTAAGGATAAACGCAGTGTACAAGAAAATATGAAAATGAATATAAAAAAAACATAGGTACTTATTATTAAACTTTTAAGCGTTGCTGGAAATACTTTGGTCCAATCGTCATTCGAAGGAAACTATGGTTTGTACACTGTCTTTACCTTGAAAGGTAGCGATCTCATAGTTGGTGGATTATATTATGGATATATTTCTAGTGCCATAGCATAATGAGGGTTATGCAAATTAGATAACTTTTAAGTTTAGGATGTACACATACTTACATCTCATACATCTATGGCACTTGTTTTATCAAGGCTCATGTTAAATGGTGCTGTCGTGTGACTATATTGTTTTTATTTGCTGGATTTTAAAAATCTCTCAAGCTATGCTAAGATTAATTAACATTCAATTGTGAATGTGGGAGATGCCAGGCTTCCACCGTGGTTCGGATTCCACGTTAAACTGTAGGTCCTCCATTTCATCTCATTATCTCCCTACCATTTACACATTAGCGTAAGTGCGTATAACCCGAACGGGTAGTAAGACGCGGTGCTAATAATAATAATAATAATAATAATAATTAACATTCAACAGTGCACTCATAAATTGGAATATATAAACTGCTTGCGCACTTTGTAAGATAAATATTTGACCATACCGTTGGATCATTGGAGTCTTTTTAATATCGTTCCCGATCAGTCCTGCTATAAGAAAGCGGATGCATTTACTAACTTAACTTTGAATTTTTTCGAACAAACAAAATATATTCAAAGAAAAACATTTTTTCTAACAATCTTATAAATAAACTATTTGTGCTAATCGTGTTCACCCTTTTTCTGGTTCGGTTCTGTTTCTTGCTTATGTTATGTTCTGGTCCACAAGGATTTAGCATCGTGGGACATAAAAGCAATGAACATGTGGAGGTTTGAGGGATTGGTATTGTAATTCCCACCCCTCCATCTTTGTGTATGTGAGGCATTTGTGTGGAGGAGGGGATCAAAATCTTGAAAGGAGGGGGCGCACAACCCCTACTGTGTAAATGCAATGTGACCTTCGTGCCATTGCAATGCAAGCAATAAGGACGCAAGTGTGATCACACCGAGCTTAAGATGTCAATATTAACGGTACTGAACTCAGATAAATATCTAACATTGAAGATGATTAAGAATGTAGGTATGTTCTTTACGTGGATAGTGATGTTTTTTTTATCTGATTCAATGAACATGAAAACCTACTTTGGTTGCCTCATGTTCTAAATCGCTACTTTTACTGTAGACTAGATAGACTGCCTATGATGGGGAGATTGAGTTTCGAATCTCGGTCGGGTGTACTTAGGGTAGTTTTTCCATAATGGTACTCTACTCTCCCTCCACGCAAATGTGGGTACGCTTCCTATAAATATAGCCTTCCTCATCGCTGAAAGCATTTGTATGATTATTATATAAGCGTATAACCCAAACGGGTAGTAAGAACCAGCGTTAAAAAAAATTAATCGGGGTTAAATATGCATTTAATCAAGTTGGATATGCTTGGCATTTACACTTTCCTATTACTATTATAATCAATGACCTAGTAATAATTAAGAGATTACTGGACTCAATTAGTGATATAATAATTTAGGCATTGCGTTTCATGCGCTAGACAATCCTTTCCAAGAGAGTTTGGCTCGAATCTCTAATTGATACAAAAAGTATTTTCCTATAGTACAAGAAATCTGAGCTATAAATGGTTTGAAATTCTCTATGCGTGTGATTCTATGAAATAATAATCCCGCCTGCGTAGAATAACTATAAACATCGTAATCCTATTTGAGTTTTCAGTCCACTCCACAACTAAATACAAAGTTTATAAATTATTTTACAAACATATCGACGGCCACGTGGAATAAGCGTTGGGCTTAATTAGTTTGGTTTGCCGGTGTTGGGGAGGTAGGAATTTGAATTTTGGCCGGATCTACTGAGGGTGGTTATACCACCACGCAAACACGGCTACATTGCTTATACATAGCACCTTCCTCGTATTTACCAAATTAGCTTAATTAAATGTTAATAGTCTGGACAGATACGGAGAGAGAAAAAATGGAAATTGTAAACAACTTTTAACTTAATTAAAAAAATAGTTTAAATAATTTATATGTGAACATTTACCTTCATGTCTGATGAAGATTAGATTTATATTTTAGTGAGTTAAACTCTTGCTGCCCCAAAGGTTATATGTGACTCACGCACCTCTTGCCCCTCGAACTTACACACACATACACACATACACAGAGCTCCCTCGCCCATTGATGGTCCCAAGAGACCAGCCTTACCCATCACTCTGAACTCATTCCGGTTGTTTTCCGAGGAAATTGCCCTGTTTGGCTTCCCTGTTTACCGGGCATAACCCATTCCTTGATGCCACCCTTAATCCACCCCTCCCACCCCTAAAACTCACCCCTTCCGTCAATTTCATTGGACTATCATTCTTAACTCGGTTTAGCGCATCTGCTACCAATAACAGAATCTTGCATCGACCTTTCAATCTAGTTACCGAAACGATTTCCCCAGAAAAACATGAAGGGCTACCTTTCGACGATCCTGTTGAAATGTAAGAAAAACAACATATTTCAGGACGTCTTAGCTCAGTTGGTGGCGTGTATGTATATCTATCCAAGGATCCTGGGTTCAATTCCTGGCATGACTGAAAAATGTATCATTGTTGAAATGTGGGTTTCCCGTTTCACAGTGATGAATTGATGGCTGGGGACTGGATGTTGTGTCTGTTCTAAAGTTAAGTTAGTTTTTAGGACGTGTGCTGAAATAATAAGTCAGTTTATAAAGTACGCGTTAAGATATATTTGAAATAATTTAAATGAAACAAATATTTTATCAACATGTTGATCACAAAATACAGTCCAACAGCTAGAAAAGCTACTACTTATACTTACCCATATTCATAGATCAGATCATGTATTTATTCCTACATTATTATATTGTAAAATATAATCAATATTTGACGACACAAACAAAGGTTTAGTATTTTCTTAAAGGTTCTTTCTATGAGAAATATTTTTAAAATGTTAATAACAAGCCTTAAGTAACAATACGTTGTTTAAACCCTTTCCTTCAATGAGTATTGCATGTATTACTCTCTCTATGTTAAACGTAACACTACGCGCAATACATTTTTTACATTATATTAATGTTATGTGCAATGTGCATCCACCTTGATGTAAATATCTGCTTTACAACGATAGCAATGTTATCATTAGTTTTTTTAATGACTCTTATAGCATGAATAATAACAAAAAACATTCAAATGACATTTGAATAGCCTACTATTTTCTAATTTTCAAATAAATATGAGAAAAAGATGTAATTACTGTTAACGCTAAACGTCTGGAAATATAAAAATCAACTTCAATCAAAACCACCTTGGAGGCATAGTTGGCTAACGCGCTAGTCATGTTGAGCTCGACTGCTGAGGACGGGAATATCGAGGTTAGAATCTCGGTCGGGTGAACTGTTTTTTTTTTCCTAAATGGTTTTCCACTCTTACTCCACGCAAATGCGGGTTCACTTCCTCTAATTCAACCTTCCCAATTCCTAATTCATTAGCGTAATTAGTACGTAAAGCGTATAACCCGAACGGGTAGTATAATACGCGGTGCTAAATAATAAATAAATAAAAAACTTCAATCAACACTAATAAAACGTTTATAGTATAATTTTGGTAAGATATAAGGTATTCTTTATAATTTAGCCACACAATTGAGGTCATGCAGTCTAAGGAGTCAGGCTTACTATAATCTATAACCCAGATGACGGTAAAGAGACTGAAGTACGAGTCCCTACATGGTTCCGGGAAGCTACTTTTTGAACGTAATTTAGCAAAGTAAATTTCTCATTCTCTATCTATATCTATTGACGCATAAAACATAAACTATTGTAACCATAGTCTAGCCCGGAAAAATGTAAATTATCAATAGAGCTTCGTCTTAAAAACGTAAACCTACCGGTGGTTATAAGGAAATAACCTCGAGTCATAAGTTTACTTTTGTGTTTTCCCAAAGGAAAAACCTAATAGACTTATAAGAAACTAGCAATTACACACGGCGCTACCCGTGGCCCACTGTGGTATAAGAATTATATAACCCTCCCAAAATGGTTTAGAATTACGATCGATTTTGTACACTTTTTTTTTTTCCGAAGAGGATGCGGCATATTTTTATCACAGTTATCTCTGAAACGTAATTCTAACCTAAATTGACAGTATTTTATTCAACAATTTCTTAAAAGATAGCCTAATTAAAAGCTTATTAAAAATTTAAAAATCCGGCTTGAGGTGCATTCGGATCCCCTTTCGTCCACCTATGTTAAAAATTTCAGATCTCTGCGTGCCATAGATTTGGCAGGTCATTATAAACACACACACAGAGACAAACACTTCCTTTTTTATTACTATAGAGAACGTGGATGTGTGGAAATGAAAATTTATTAGTGACTTGTTGCAGCGATATCTGCAAATTATTGCGTTAAAATGTATTCCAATTATTTTAACGGTGAAAAGTTCTATAGTTCTATAGTTAAACTTTTTAGCTTAAGGTTTACTCGTCAAAGACAACTCTCAATTGAGTTTTATATTTCAATGTTTAATTTTAAGCAACAAGTAGTATTTCTTCTTCACCCTTACAATTATTACTATAAAATGACCCCGCTCCCAGCTCTTTACTAATTTGTTGTACTTTACTACTTAAGTAAGAATTGATTTATTATTTTTAACCAAAGAGAAATATTTTATTTACAGAATAAGCTATTATATTTAACGAAAGAGAAATAATTTATTCACAGGTATAAAACCATGTACAAAAAGCTAAGTATTTCCATGAGATCGACTGCTGAGGACGGGGAGATCGAAGTTCGAATCTCGGTCGGGTGAACTGGGGTGGTTTTTCCTAAATGGCTTTCCACTCTCCCTCCATCCAAATGCGAGTTCACATCCTCTAATTCAACCTTCCCCATTCCTAATCCATTAGCGTAATGAATACTTAAAGCGTATAATCCGAACGGGTAGTAAGACGCGGTGCTAAAAAAAAAGAAGTGTTTGCATGGTGATGTAAACAAATAATGAAAAGCTAAGGATTCTCTGGGAAAATCAGATTTTCGTTGGAAATTACTATTTTTACCGACATCCTGGACCCCTAACCTTAAAAATGAGAGATGGTTTTTCAAAATAGTTTCAGTCATTTTCTCGTAATTTAAAATACCAGAAATGGTCTCATCAAATTGTATATAAGAATCAAGATCATTTTATCGTTTTTCAGCTTAAGATACATACCAAATAATATTTAAACATTATTATATTCTGCGTGAATCAAAACGTAGACAATATTTTCACGAACTTAACTTAATCTTTTAATTTTCGAATTTTGCTCAATATTATTAATTAAAATGCGAGTTAGTGACAGCATTCTAATAAAAGGTAAATGTTTCACCAATTTAGGCATCTCAATTTAGATGTGCTGTGACCAGTAACCAAAGAGAAATATTTATCAAAAGAAAAAATTTGGATGTGTTAGGATCAACAAATAAAGATTGAGTTATTATTTATTAGCCAAAGAGATATATTTTATCTATGGATTTACAGCCATGCAGCAAATAACTGGTTCCACGACGAATCAAACAAAAAATGAAAAAATGAAAAATCGCTGTGAAAATTGAGTTTTCGTGTAAAACTAATATTTTTCCCGACATCCTTGACTCCAGACCGTTCAAAAGAGTGTTCGTTTGTCAAAAGCTTTTCAGCCATTTCCTTCGTAAGTTTTATTACCGTATAAGGGCTTATCAAATTATATATAAAATACAAATATATGTATATTTATAGCACCATGCACCATGAGTAAGGTTAATTTATAGGAAGTGTACTCACATTTGCCAGGAGGCAGAGTGGAAAACCATACACAGGAAATCTGATTGGGATTCTAACTCGGCTTTATACGTCATAAGTAGTCCATAGTATAGTGGTAGTGCCTTAGACCATGTGGCCACCAAATCAGGTAAATATATATATATATATATAATTCTTTTTTAGCACCACGTCTTACTACCCGTTTGATTTATACGCCTATGTACTAATTTAATTACGTTAATGGTTTAAGGATTTAGTAGATTCTATTTATAAAAAGTGTACTGGAATTTGCGTGGAGGGAGATTGGAAAACCATTTTGAGAAAACGACCCTCAGTAGGCCTACACCCGAATGAGATTCTAACCTCGATCTCCCCAACATCGGCTGTCTAGTCTACTTCGTGAGTAGCGCATTAGACAACGCGGTCACCAAAGTGGGCTGTATGATAATTCAAATTGAGAAAGAAGCTAGGAGATCTTAAGTGTGCCAGTATAAAAAGCAATGGTTGATCTATTGTATCTCAGGCCTAAACAGGAGGCAAGCTCGCATCAGTCGCCCTCAGGCAATCTGGAAGGTGAGAGAGCTCGCTAATGTTCCACTCAGACAATGTGGGGGCCACTTGATCGATCTACTGACCTCACCTGTGTCCCGGCCAGGGGTATACAGGCAGCTTGTTTAGACCCGAGAGCAACTTTGAGATAGGACATCAGGGTCGTAAGGGGAGGTGATCATGAAGTGATAACAAGTCCAGAGCAGTGGGTGCACATAAGTGGGGATAGCTGTGAAAATACAAGAAGTGAAGAGATAGAGGTGCATATAAGTGGGGATAGCTATGAAAATACAAAGAAGCGCAGAGCTAGAGGTGCATATAAGTGGGAATAGCTATGAAAATACAAAGAAGTCGCAGAGCTGGAGGTGCAGTTAAGTGGGAATAGCTATGAAAATACAAAGAAGCGCAGAGCTGGAGGTGCAGTTAAGTGGGAATAGCAATGAAAATACAAAGAAGCGCAGAGCTGGAGGTGCACATAGTGCGGATAGCTATGAAATACAAGAAGCGCAGAACTAGAGGTGCACATAGTGCGGATAGCTAGGAAAATACAAAGAAGCGCAGAGCTAGAGGTGCATATAAGTGGGAATAGCTATTGAAAATACAAAGAAGCGCAGAGCTAGAGGTGCATATAAGTGGGAATAGCTATGAAAATACAAAGAAGCGCAGAGCTAGAGGTGCAGTTAAATGGGAATAGCTATGAAAATACAAAGAAGCGCAGAGCTAGAGGTGCAGTTAAGTGGGAATAGCAATGAAAATACAAAGAAGCGCAGAGCTGGAGGTGTAGTTAAGTGGGAATAGCTATGAAAATACAAAGAAGCTAGAGCTAGAGGTGCAGTTAAATGGGAATATTCTATGAAAATACAAAGAAGCGCAGAGCTAGAGGTGCATATAAGTGGGGATAGCTATGAAAATACAAAGAAGCGCAGAGTTAGAGGTGCATATAAGTGGGGATAGCTGTGAAAATGCAAAGAAGCGCAGAGCTAGAGGTGCATATAAGTGGGAATAGCTATGAAAATACAAGAAGCGCAGAGCTAGAGGTGCATTTAAGTGGGGATAGCTATGAAAATACAAGAAGCGCAGAGCTAGAGGTGCACACAAGTGGGGATAGCTATGAAAATACAAAGATACGCACAGCTAGAGGTGAATATAAGTGGGGATAGCTATGACAATACAAAGAAGCGCAGAGCTAGAGGTGCATATAAGTGGGAATAGCTATGAAAATACAAAGAAGCGCAGAGCTAGAGGTTCACATAAGTGGGGATAGCTATGAAAGTACAAAGAAGCGCAGAGCTAGAGGTGCACATAAGTGGGGATAACTATGAAAATACAAATAAGCGCAGAGCTAGAGGTGCATATAAGTGGGAATAGCTATGAAAATACAAAGAAGCGCAGAGCTAGAGGTGCATATAAGTGGGGATAGTTATGAAAATACAAAGAAGCGCAGAGCTAGAGGTGCACATAAGTGGGGATAGCTATGAAAATACAAAGAAGCGCAGAGCTAGAGGTGCATTTAAGTGGGGATAGTTATGAAAATACAAAGAAGCGCAGAGCTAGAGGTGCACATAAGTGGGGATAGCTATGAAATACAAGAATTGAAGAGCTAGAGATGCAGTTAAGTGGGATTAGCTATGAAAACAAAATAATCCCAGAGTTAAAGGTTCACATACTAGATAACTAAGAAAATACAAGAAGAGAGAAAGAGGGGTGAGCATAATGCTATGGTCATTTCGTAAGTACTCAAGAACCACACAAAGGGGCCATCCTAAAATTGCAGACAGAGGGTATTGGTAAGATTTTGTGATACATTTCTTTATGGTTAAAATATGTTAAACTAGGTTCCCTATGATAATATTATAGTAAATTTATAATAAACGTAAATAAACATTATGAGTTTATGTTTATGGCTTTAAAAATTATTAAATAATTATATAAATGCATGAATTCATGAAAAATAGGTTTATTAAAGAGTTTAGTTTAATTTAATACATTAAATTATGTAATCTAAGTTTGATTTGGCTAAAATAAATACCAGAGAAAACTTCTTTTTCTTCCAAATGCATCTTTGTTTATGATGTCATGGTAAGTGGTGATCAAAATTCATTGATATATTTTAAATTGTGTAATATGGCTTACTTTCTTAACCGTCCATTTTAACATTACTTTTTTTCTATGAAACAAAAATAACTTAACAAATGTATAACCTAACTCATTTTTGCTTCATTAGCTATGTCTATTTTAAAATAATAAATATGCCCAAGTTGTACATGAATGTCGCTTAAATTGCACCGCAGTACCATCGGTTGCATCTTCATCAAATATTGAATCATAAGCATATTATTTTATCATTCTTAGTGTGTTTAGTGTTTTGTGTGTGTGTTTGAGAAGAGTCATGACATTCAGCGCTAGCGTGTGATTTTCAAAATATATTGTAAAAAAATGGCTATATTTATTTAAATAAGAAAAATTACTACGCAGAAGGTTTCTTTAAGGAATTAGCCTACCTATAACTTCAACACTTTTTTATTACTTGCTTTGGCTTTCCGCGTAATTTTACTAATGGTAGAAGAATGAGTAAGATCTAGTTTTATAAGAAATTTACTCCCATTATTGGGGAGAGCGAAGTAGGGAGTGAAGGGGGGGGGGGGTTGACATTTATGATAAACAACCTAAATACACCCGAAATTGATACAAGCCCCAAACTCGACAAGGGTAAACCGGTACGTTTAGTTTAAAGTCAAATGGTTAAAGGCAAGAGTATCGTGCTGTAATGATCTGCTGATGACGTGGGGATGGGGGTTCAAATCACGGTCGGGTTTGCCGAGGGTGTTTTTTTTCCTAAATAGTTTCCCACTCTACATCCACGAGGATGCGGGTATATTACCTTTAAAATTCTTCCTTCATCATCCTTACCATTATTAGAGTAATTATTATATATGCTTATAGACTAGGGTTATAATTCGATAGTGCAATATTTCAAAAACTAAATCTATAAGATTCAAATTGATTGTCAATTTTCCTAAAGAAAAAATAAAACACGACTAAATAAGAATATTTTAAAAATATTTTTGAATAAAAAAATCTCTTTAAGACAAAATCATCATCAAGATTTATAAAATAGTAAATGCAAAATATTACACTTTTTCTTTGCTCCACAACGTGATGAAAAAGAAAAAGAAATCTTGAGATAAGAAAAAGAAAGACGGCTAGTTAGAAGGGGGGGGGGGAAAGTAGGCCTACCGAAATAAAAAAAATAAAAGAACTTGGGAAAGAGATAATGGATATTTTATACTTGGTCTTGTGTTTTTTTGAAGCGTTCCACCTTGTTCTGTGTTCTTGTAGTATCTCACTCTCACTCATGACAGCGAATCAGAGAAGGCTGAAGTCATGAAAAAAAGAACTCGGGGCGATGATACGTATTTCTTGCATCCCTCCGGAGGGCCCGCAATCTATAAACACATACATCAAAAATAAAATAAAACATTTATCCACAGCAAACGGAAAAGTTTGTAAAAGAATTTACAGAGAATCGATTGGCATACACTTCTGCTCTAGTTCTGAAACGCAGTCTAGCTGTTCATTAAAAAATAAATAAAAAAATATATTTTTTATTGGAAATTGTTTTGAGTGTATAGTCCAGCTTTCATGGAAAGGGTCTTTTAAAAAATACAAACAATATTTTAAAGCTATCATTGTTATTATTTGATTGTATTAATATTGTTATATAAATATATTTAGTTCCACGTCTTACTACCCGCTCGGGTTACATGCCTATGTACTAGTTACACTAGTGGTTGAGGGATAAGGAAGGATTAATTGAGAGGAATTGCAACCATATTTGGGTGGAAGGGGAGAGTAAAACCAGTTAGGAGAAAACACACCCAACCAGGACTCGAAGCCTGTCCGACCGGTGCAGTGCAGTTTATTGTTATAGTCACGCCTTAGATCACTTGAGCAACGAAGTGGGTCCTATCAAAAGTAACAACTGCATATACCATGACTTGATGTATGAGTACCTGAAAGTAGATTTATTAACTTTTCGAGCTGTCAGATAATGTTTTTACTCCGGAAGTTGAAAATTAAATTATCTTGGCGCTTAATACACGGGCTCAGTGACTGGTAGTACTAATTACGCCAGTGGTTTTAGGGATTAGTAAGGTTGTATTAATAGGAAATGTACCTGCATTGGAGTGGAGGGAGAGTGTAAAACCATTTTGAAAAAACTACCATCAGTACAGCCAACCGAGATTCGAACCTTGTCTACCCTTCATCGGTAGTCTAGTTTATTGCGAGAGTAGCGCATTAGACCATGCGGCCACCGAAGTGGGTCTGTAAGTAGTGGACTTACTTAACCTACTAATACATCAGATCATGACTAACAAGTAACATTAATTTAAAATAGACACGAAACTCAGTACCCAGGCCAACTACACATCATTTCAAAAGAGGAAACTAAAATTGCATCAATGAGACCATTTTCAGTCATACCGGAAATCGAGATAGGTACCTTGAAATATAAAAAAAATATTGAGTAACGCAATAAATTCTGGAATGTATCTGGTAGAAATGTTGAGATTAATATGCATCCCATTCACTTTTGATTGCAATTCAGTTCCCGCAACTTTGCATAATGGGATCATTGAAACATTGCAAATTTCTAAAAATAACTGATTGTAAGATAAATAAAGATAAATATGCGGGTAGCTAAGGACATTTTTTCCCTCCATAATTGACTAAAAAAGTGAGTAAACATTACTAATTATATAAGCTATTTTATGATTTTAGGTATTTAACTTGAATTTTCAGGACCGACTGATTAGAACAGCGTATTACTTATAAACTAACTTCAGTACACCCAACCGGGATTTTAACCCTAATATCCTGGTAATCAGCAGTCTAGTCTATTGCGATAGTGACGCCTCAGAACATGTGGCCGATAAAGTTTTTTTTTCGTAATTTAGAAAATAGCTTTATTATTCACCCCTGATTACGGCCAAGGTCAATATGTCACTACGGTGGGATCACCTTACTTCCAAAGCCCAAAGAAAGAAAAAGGATATCTTTGTTTTATGAGGGTCACCTTTGAAAACCAGTGAAATGGAAATGTTTCGTCCACCACCATAGTCAATTCGAAGTCACCCGCGGGCCTAGTTGGGACAATTGGACTGGAACCTCTTCTCATGTAACTCAGCAATGACACACAAATTTGAGGTGTTTCGGTTTTGGTATACTTCCTACTCGGGTTTCAATCCTAAGACCATCCCCAGCTTAAAAACCCGTCTCACACCCAATAAATCGGGATTTTAGATACATGATTAGGCCAACTCTTGAACACGAAAACGTATCGAAGATTGGTTTAATGCCTTTTTCATTTGACAATAGCGAAATTGGGATGAATTGAATAGTTTTTTCGTCCAAATATTAATTAATTAATTCTATATTTTGTTGTAACGTGCTTCGGTGGCTGGATGATTTTAGGTAACACTTTCACAATACACTAGATTGCCGATGACAAGGAGATCGAGATTCAAATCCCAGTAGGGTGTACTGAGGATTGTTTTTCCAAAATAGTTTTCTACTCTCCCTCCATGTAAACGGTGGTACACTTAATCTTAATCCAACCTTCCTAATCCCTACTACATTAGTGCAATTATTACAATTGCCTTTTGCCTAAACATGTAGTAAGACACGGTGCTAAAAAAAATGTTGTATTTAAAACTAATATTATCTGTTTTCCATCTCAATTCCTGTGTTTTTTTAAAGCAGATTACATAAAACCTACCACGTGGCTTTTGTTTAGAGCTGTATTACATACATAAGTTGCTATTCAATTTTTTTATAGAAAGATATTTTAAAAAATACTTTTTTTTTGCGTGCAGCTATGATAACATTGTATTAAATTATTAGTGTTATTTTATAAGCCTTTATAATATCTAAAATAAGGGACATCTACAGATCACACACCTTAATTATGAATACGTGAAATTAGATCTAATAATTTTTTTTGGATTGTAGGTGTTATTTGTGAGGTTAGATGGGCTATTAAGTTCTGAATTCCTCGCACTATTTGTTTACATGTGTGTTTTGTTCCAAATACTTTTAGAAAGTCACATTTACCAATGTTTCCTTTGTAAGCGTATTATTGGTTGTTTTGGTTATTAAATTTAGAATGGTTTTGAACATCTTAATTGGTTTTTTCCTTCAGTAAACGATAGCTAGAGTTGAGGTATTAAAAAAAAAGATGAGGAAAGCCATTTATTTTCATTCATGTATTTGAAGTATCTAACGTGCACTCGCTGAAAAATCCGTCATCCTGCCCCCTGCAATAACAGAAATCGAATCCGGGACTTTTAGCTCAGTAGACAGGTTCGTTACCTACTAAGTTAGGGTGTCAGACATAAATAAATAATTTTAAAACGATTATGTCTTTTGAGAATGAACATTTTCATCTTATAATGTACTTAAAATATTTTATAACAAATATAAGTCCAAGTATTATGTCGTGTAATTCATTCTTTTAGGTCAGACAAAATTAATTTAAACTTTGTATGCAAAATTGTTTTCATCACTCAAAAATTATAACCCTCATTTGACAGTTATGAATAAAAACACTTTGCCACGTGAGGTGTGTAGAACATTTTCTTATTTGTGAGTGCAAAATGAGGGCTGGGTGGCATATCACAGTTGCAATGTCAACAATCTCCACTTACTGTAGCCATACACCATGGTACACCACTTCACTGAAACACCTATTACACGTTAAGTGTTCGTATGAAACAGAATATAGTAAAAAACTAGATTTAATCCTACCTACGACAGGTTTGATATTATCAATATTAACCCATCTAACTAAACCTGACCTTAAATTGACAAGCGCATGTAATGTTCGACTTTGTTTGTAAAAAAAATGTATCAGTCGTAAGAGTGGATAGAGTGAGATTGAAATAAATTATTTTGTTTTAAATTAAATTATTTATAAAATTCTAAACGAAGCGGCTATATATAACTAGCCATGGCTGAAAATGGGCTGGGGTAGATAGATATCAACCAAGTCCAAGTTTTGGCCTTTTTAATCAGGAATGGTCTCCATTAAATAAAAAAGGGCGGAGGGTGCCAGGGTCCACAGGTACCAAATCGATTGTAGGTAAGAAACATGGATTCATAGCTTTCTATCCCACTTTGTCACTCACTACCAGGCAGTTCCATTTTACTCCCTATTTTTGAGTTTAACTTGTATGTCGGTATTCCTGAGGACATCGGACGTCAAACTGTTTAAAAACTCTCCTGGACAGTTGCATTTTATTTCCGCTCATACTTACAGTCGACTGAGTTCACACTAATGTACCAATGGGTTTCTCTTTCTAAAATACTATATACCACCTGATTTTTGTACAATTTTGTCATTTCGCGGACACAGAAAGACCACTAGAAATATCAATTGAATTCTAAATGTTTCGTGAACTACCGAGCCATGTGTTAAAATTTCCTTCGGAATTTCAATTATATTGCTATTCAAGTTGTGTTTTTTCGGTTTTCCATCACTCAGTTGCATAAGCCAATAGTGGAAGCAACTGTCTGTTTCCCGTACGTTATTGTTTAACTTGAATTTTTAATTTCCTTTCACAATTTTTTATATTAGTTAATAACACGTGTCTGTATGATTGATGTCCTATGAGCTTGATGAAGATTTGGTAAACATTACCTGAAATCATCCCCCCAACAATAATGCATTTCTTCTAAATGGGAAATGATTATTCATAGCCTTCTGCAACTAATGATTGACTGCATATATTACATGACCTGGATCTTTGGTTGATTCATCTCGTATTAGCAGTTCGTCCTTTGATGAGGGTCACATCGTTTAATGTCATTCTAAAGCTAGATGTGTTCTGCGTTCATTGTCAAATACATTCTGCTGCAAAAATTTCCTTCTGTGTACGTGTCAAATATATTTTGGATTATTTACGAAAGGAGATGTGGAGGCTTCCTCTAATTAAAGTCTTTCCGTTTTCTGCCTTGTAAGATAATTATGTTTTGTACAGCTCGGATTGTCAAATTTTCAAAATTTAAACATCAAGGAGTATGATTATCATATTTTATAGCAAGATACTATGTGAAGATACCAAATTAAGTATCTCACAGTTTCTTAGGCTCAGCCAATGAACCAAATACACAAATGTAGGCAAATTTTTGTCTAAAATGATATGGCATTTTCACTTAAGATGCTTTGAGTAGTCATTGGTTTGTCTGAACACATATTAATGTAAATATAAGCTTAAATTAAATAAGTATGTTGAAGGATACATATGTAAGTTTTAGTAGATACAAAATAACATTTTTTATTTACTAATATTAATGCTAAACAATAAAAAAAACCTACGAAAACAGATCACTATTATAATCTGTGATTTCTTTTCGGATCTGACAATTAAATCTCTATTTTAGTTTCTCCTTTCTTTTTAAATGCAAATCGAATTAAAATGATCAAACAAAACAAGTTTTTTAAAAATGTTTTTTATTTTTATTTTTTTTTGAAAATTTTGCCACCTTTTGAGTGGTTCTACAATTATTCTCTGCACAGTTATACATACATACCCCATCTGACTTTTATTAACATATATATGTATAAATATATATATATATACTGTGTTTTACTGATTGATAAAAACGTAAATTAAAATATCCGTTCGTTTGGTCAAAGATACGGAGTTTATTAAGGTGGGTGGGTCATGTATGCATTGATCGCTTATCAAGTGGTCCGCTATTGGTAAAAGTTTGAGGAACACTTATTTAGACATGTGTTAATATTGATAGTATTTAATTAAATATAGTTGTGTTGTCAATTTTGGTGGTTGTAAATAATTATTCATTGTTTACTTTTTACCAATTTTTTTAGTTGCATTGGTAGAAATGCGGTGTAAATAACTAACTTCGTATGGTTTGACGGTGATGGAGAGGGCTGGGTTTGATTCCTTACCGAATATATACTCGGCAATCCGTTTTGAAAGATACGTTATAATACCAGTAAAGTATTATTCGTGTTGCCAACAACAAAAAGTTTGTAATTTTAAAATGAGCCTTTTCTACGGTGCTCTTGGCAATGCAAAGAAGTCAAATAGTTGAGGGCTAAACGAACCTACCTGGTGCTGCCAACAGATGGCAGGCGCGCTCGTGCGCAGTCTCCGTGTGTCTCTGAGCTAGCAGTTTGGCGCGGGGAGTCAAATAAACCAGTCGGTCCGGTGGTCGTGTGACGGGTAGCTGTGTGTTCCACACGTTACTCTTTGGCATCCTTACGTCTTCTACAAACACAGGACTCCTATGAACATATTCTTAGTCAATTTTGTTATTTTTTGTGAGAAAAAAACTTGGGTAGTTGGGTCACAAGTTTGTAATGTACTAGATTGTTTTTAATAGCAACATAAAATAGATGCTTTGAAATTAAATACAATACTCTAATTTTATTATTTTATAGTCAACCAAGTGAAATGAAAATATAATTCATATTTAAAGCTTAAACGTTCTCGAACCTGAGCTATATATATAAACCTTAGAGACTCCGTAACTCCAACAATGATTAATACAAAACATTCATTGCTTATTTTTGAATTTCAGTGATTATTGAACCGATATTTTAATATGTGTAAATTCATCCGTGTGTAAAAATATTTTAATAGTACTTTTGATATTTATAAAACCTTGAATGAGCTTTAACAAAATACTGAAGCACTATTTTATTAGAATAGTGAATATTATAGAACTGGTCGTGTAAATATTTGAGTACTGAATCCCGATGATAATAATTTTCTCAAAATAAAAACACCCTTTTCATTCACTTGAAATTATGGCTAAGGTATCGGATTTTTTTTTTTTTCATTTCTATTAAGCCCTTGAATCATTAACTTTGAGAGTAGTTTGAAAAGTGTTTAATTATAGTTAATAAACTCCTAGTACCGCCGTGAACTAGATAAGAACGTGGACCTGCTGTAAAGAATTGGATAAGTTGGTGGTCGTCTGGGAAAGATTTTATATTTGGTGAGTATTTACACTATACAATTTAATAGCCTAGGCCTAAGTTTACATGTTATTTACAACAATACAACTATACAAGTCTTACATTTTATCTTAATTTAAAACAATAAAATATTTCAACCATGTTTTACAACATTAATTAAATAATGTTCATTGTTTTCTTTCTACTTTTTAATAAAAAAAATGGTATACGGTTAAACATATTTAAAACTGTACTTTTTATTTCCTTAAACATAACCATACCATTTGTAATCGATAGTTTGCCCACCTTATAATCGATCTGTTTTCTAGCATGTGAGGATATACTACGGGCGTATTAATTTGTTAAAAGATGCTTTGTAAAATGCTTTTGTTGGGACCAATGCGCTGTATTTCCTTTTTTTTTATATGAGAGACGTTATAGTTTATGACTTCCTGTGTTCACCTGATATTGAAAGGAAGAAGCGAACGCGTCACTATAAAGAAAAGGTTGATTATGAAAATAGAAACTTTGAAGAACATTAAAAGAACTGACAGTATGGAACATCCGGTAAGGTTAAGTTTCACAACATTGTTGCCTCACTAATGATCCTATATAAAATGCGGTTGCGAGCACGCTTATAGATAAACGATTGAAAGCTAAGAATAAATCAAGATTCGAGTAACGTTTCATCAAATATACCTGGGGCAATCACGATGTTTGGTAAATCATTGATAATACCGAACCTAATGCGCTTATAGAAGGGTTTAAGCTAACCAGCTATAACGAATTACTATAAATTGTTGAGCTTTGTAAAATAAAAGCGCATATTTTCTATCTTATTTAACAAATATTACTGGTTTTGTTTTTGCTCCACGTCATACTATCCATCTGGGGTATATGAATTTTACTACACTAATTATGTAGAGATTATTAAGTCAGAATTTAGAGAAAATGTATCCGCATTTGCAGAAGGTATCTATGGAAAAACATTTAGGAAAAAATATACCTATTACACAGGTCCAGGATATAAACCCCGAACTACACGTCACCAGGAAACCGGATTAGATTAGCTTGATATTTTTTCTGCATGACCACAGGTACAAGTAATCATTGTTGGAACAATAGAGCAATCCTCTAAATTAAGGTTCTAATTCCATAGACTTTTTTTTGTGTGTGTAACGTTTCGATAGGTCACTCACATAAAAGTGAGCACAATTGGAATGATCAAATTGGTGGCTACGTGGACTAATTGCCCGGCTCTTCTAGTTTGATTTGCAAGTGTCGGACAGGTTGGGGTTTCAAGCCAATCAGGGTCTACTGAGAATGTTTTAACCAAAAATGTTCACAAATCTCTCTCCACACAAATCGAGATACATTTCCTTTGAATACTCGAATACTGTCTTTTTATTATCTCCTTAGCGTATGTAGCCTGCGTGTATCGCAAACGGTTATTAAGTTGTTACGGAAAATAATATTTAGTGTGGTAGTGTAGATATTTACCAAACCCTATTGATGAAAAAAGCAAGCAACATTTTAACATATAAATATTAAATATTTTTGGTAATCTTTTCAAAGGGACATCTAAAAATCTATTCAAACAAAAATATGAACGAGACTATAGTTTTAAATAAATGTATTCATTAAATGTTATTTTTTCGAGGTAGTTAGTAAATATTTATTTTATTCCCAGTGGCCCTTTTCCATTGGATTTGCCATTCAATACCTTGAGCGCGATTCTAGCTAGATACTCCCATTCGCACTGCATGACCCTGTCTACCGTAACCTAACAATGCCAGATGATGAGTACAGGGTATGCAGCTCATCATTATATAGCCTCCACGCCCCACTATCTTCATCCATTTTTGGACCAACTGTCTTCCTAAGCACCTTGTTTTCGAACACCCTAAACTTATTTTCGTCATTTAAGGTAAGAGGCCATGTTTCGCACCCATAGAGAACAACCGGTAAAATTATTGTTTTGTATATTCTGAATTTAACATTTCTTGACAACAACTTACTGAGCGAATAATAAGCATTTCCCGATTGTATTATTTTCCTAATTTCCAATCTAATATTGTTATCGCTAGTTAAATTTGTTCCTAAATATTTGAATTCATTAACCCTATATAAATAAAATAGATTAAAATATAACAAATAAACGAAATCATACATGTTTGTTTTTGGTGTGAATTGTAAATTTAATAACTTACTAATAGTAGTTACTATAATAAAAGTAATAATATATTTTCTGATAATATAAGGCTTTATGTTAGTAAATAGCAGTGTTAAATATAGGCATCCAGCAAAATGAAGTATAGATCAGTAGTGGGCCGGTATTAAAGGAATGTTTATTTTTTAAATTTGTTAGGTTAATACAAGATACATTTCTTTTAAGTCTTCAATATTAGGGTATATCTATCCCACTGACTTTCTCGTACAGATGCAAACAGTTATTTTCATTTGACAATAATTAGCACAAAATATATAATTTATGAGGAATAACATCAAATACTGTAACCAAAGTTTATGCTAAATAATTCAACAAAATATCTAGGTACCATAGTTATAAAAATTGTGAATTGTAACAAAATTTCTACATTCAGAGAAACTTAATAAAACTTATTAATTATACTATTAATGCTAATAAGTCTTAAATCACTCATTATATTGGTGTGCTAAGTAATATTTCCACTGTGATCTATTTCTTACCGGTCTAGGCGAAGTGATGCATAATCAATTTTACTGATCTGAAAATAAGAAATGGGACTTATTTAGTTTTATGCAAGGAAATGTATCACACATTATAATCCCTATGATAGCATTATCTCACCGACTAAAATATAAGATGTAAAATCTATTAATAAATAAATGTCTCTTGAGTTTTAAACTATGTCTTTACACCACGTCATATTATCCGTTAGGTTTTAAAGCTAATGTGCAGTGTCGCCAACCATCTGGAGAACCGCAAAAATAAAGGGTAATTTTCATGTCTACCTAGTAAAACACAGGGGATTTTGATCAATTTAGCAAAAAATACTAAAATAGCTATGTTTATTATTTAGGATATTTAAATGAAATATTAAAATAGTAGGTCTTTGGATAGACTAAAATGTGAACTGATTCAAGCATGTATTTTTTTAAATCTCCACGTCTTACTACATGTTCAGGTTATACGTAAAAATGATAATTACTCTAATGGGGTGTGGAGCTAAGAAGCACTTTAGAGGTAATACAACCCCCATTTGCGTCGAAGGAGTGTGAGAAAACATTTAGGGGAAATAAACACCCTCATTATACCTGACATGGATTTAAACCCCGATCTCCCCGTTATCAGCAGGCCAGTCTAACACGAGAATGACATCTTATACTATTTGGCCACTGAAGCAAGTCCTGTATTATTAACCCTTAAACAAGGGCTGTGAAGCGATAGATGTATTTCCTAATTATTATTGAAGCATCCCGTTTTAAATATAAATTACATGACTTCACACTACGTCATTTTGGTGAAAAACTAAACTTTATTACTCTTTTATTCAATCCAAGCTGCCTGGAAAAATGGAAAATTCTTCTGGAAAACCTGGAAAACACAGGGAATGTTGACTGGAAGAAAATAGTGGTAAACTTGATGTGGTAGGTTTGAGGAAGGTAGAATTTTAGTGGGTGGGAGTTGGAAACCATTTTGTATAAACCACTCTTTATGGACCTGGCCACGATTTGAACCTTGTACTTAAATGTCACCAAAAATCCATATTCATATAAGCTTGACCCCTTACACAACTTGCCCACTGATGCAGGTCTCAATTTTTAAACATTTGGATATACTTTTAATTTCGTCCAGTTTTTAGGATCGTAAATATGTAAATTCCGCTTTCCACGCGAATAATAAAAAATGTTTTTACAACATGTATTTGGAAATGAAAGTTTTTGTTCGGCTTACTACATAATTCTGTTGATTTTTTCCCCCCCTGTCTGACGTTCGTATTTCGAGAGGTTGAATAAAAGTTTATTCATTCATTATTTAGAGTTTGTGGCGAGTTTGGTTTGTACAAACTCAATGCATGCGGTCCAATTTATTGCGGAGTACGGACTGCCTCATATTTCCAAACATTCTGCCTCATTCCACATTTACCCCTGTTAAAGCATGCTAATTGCGTTAAGGAGAGTTAACGCATTGTATTATTCAGAAATTATTGAAGTAATTTCTGTGGGAATGAAACCGTGAGATTGATGATTTTGGTTTTATTAAAGTGTGCTAGTTCGAAGCTTGGGAATACTTTAGCTGTTTTATAATTATTATAGTTGAGGCACCAAGGTTAATATATTATTAGTGCATGGAGATGCACTTGTTATATATACTTATTTGTTGTGGAATAGTTTATTAGCGCTTAAGGCTACAATTATAGCACACCTTATCCATGGCACTCACCGTTATAAACACTTGAGACTGCCCTTATACCACACAGTATCACAGCGTAAAACGATTAGCACTTTGGGTATGCATATATTATTATAAGCCTTATCCGCATCACACATCACTTGCAGCCCTTGGGGCTGTTCTCGTTGTATAGACTATCCGCAGCGCACATAATTACTAGCGCTTGGTGTTGTTCTTATTGTATAGATTATCCGCAGAGCATAACCTTATAGCTGCTTGGTGCTGTTCTTATTGTATAGATTATCCGCAGAGCATAACCTTAAAGATGCTTGGTGCTGTTCTTATTGTATAGATTATCCTCAGAGCATAACCTTAAAGATGCTTGGTGCTGTTATTATTGTATAGATTATCCACAGAGCATAACCTTATAACTGCTTGTTGCTGTTCTTATTGTATAGATTATCCGCAGAGCATAACCTTATAACTGCTTGTTGCTGTTCTTATTGTATAGATTATCCGCAGAACATAACCTTATAACTGCTTGGTGCTGTTCTTATTGTATAGATTATCCGCAGAGCATAACCTATTAACGGTTTGATGCTGTTCTTATTGTATAGATTATCCGCAGAGCATAACCTTATAACTGCTTTATGCTGTTCTTATTGTATAGATTATCCGCAGAGCATAACATTATAACGGCTTGGTTGCTGTTCTTATTGTATAGATTATCCGCAGAGCATAACCTTATAACTGCTTGATGCTGTTCTTATTGTATAGATTATCCGCAGAGCACAACATTATTAGCGCTTGGGGCTACACATTGTAGATAACCTTAGTTAAACTTTGTGAAACACATAGATTGAGAATGTGTAAATTGATTTTGAAATAACCAACTTCGACAAAAGTGTATTATATCTAATTTATATTTGTATTTTATAAAATTATTACCCTGAACACGACGAGATAACGTGTTTCACCAAGAAATGGAGATGAACAAGTCTATACATACCCGCATTGGTTTGAATAAATAAAGTTTGGTGAAACCAGCTTTGGTGGCCGCATGGTATGAGGCGCTACTTTTACATTGTACTAGATTGCCGACTACGAGGAGATAGAGGTTCGAATCTCGGTCAGGTGTACCAAAGTATTTTTCTAAAAAAAAATTATTTCTTACACGCAAATACTGGTACACTTCCTATAAATATAACCATACTCGTCCTTAAAAACATTGGCGTCGTTAGTACAGCCACCTTGCAATGCAAATGTCCGAGATTCTAAACCCAAGCTATCCAACATTCTATTGAGATATTGACGGTAATTATGAGAATAGCCTAACTATGTAAAAACTAAGTTTGGTTCAGGAACAGACTACATTTTAAACTTTCCAAAATTATTCTTATAAAAATAGTTTTTAAAGTCTCCTTAAAACATTTCATATTAAATAATCATTCAAATGTTTACAAACTATAATATTTGCCACGAATGTTTTATTTTCAAAGAAAACATTTGTTAAAATAACTAAATTGATTAGAATAATTATTCAAAGAGATTACATAAGAGTCATTAAATATTTTATATTTAAAATAATTGTGCTTCCAATCGAAAATAAAATAGTATCTCTTTAAAAAAATATGTGAGCCCCCTAATTAACTTTTAGATCATTTTTATTAGGAAGGATAGACACATTTTTCATAGTTTTAACATAATAATATTTCCTCTCTAATATAGACATCTAAACCTTAAAACAGTTATCAAACCCGCCAGTCATTTGGTTATACAGTCTGTCCACTATCTTTTGGACAATTTTTGCCATTTATAAATGCTACTTGAAATATTGTTACTTGTTTTTAACAGCACATCTTACACACACTCGGGTTATACGCTTGTGTACTAATTACGCTAATGTGTTAGGGATGAGGAAGTTATAATTTATAGTAAGTGTACCCGCATTCGTGTGGGAAGATAAGAGTGTGAAACAATTTAGGAAATAAACATCCTTACTACACCTGACCTGAGTTGAACCTTGATCTCCCCGTCATCGGCATTTTAGTTTATTGCAAGAATAACGCCTTAGACAAGAGGCCACCGAAGTGGGTCTGTCGCTTTTTAATTCACCATAAAACTGTAATTGGTTCGTTTTACTATAAGTTTGGGTTATCGGCATATTTATTATAATGGTGTAAGAATAAGGATAATATAATTGAGAGGAAATATACCCGGACTCGCGTGGTGAGAGAATGGAAAAATATTTTAGTCACAAACACCCTTTGTACAGTTGGTAGTGATTCTAGACCCCAACTTTCTAATAATAGAAAAAACATTATTATTATTATTATTCACCGCGTCTTACTACCCGTTCGGGCTATACGCACTTACGCTAATGTGTAATATTAGGGTGATTGTAAGATGAAATGGATGACCTACAGTTTAACGTGGAACCGAACCACAGTAAAGGCCTGGCATTCCCCACACACACAAGTTGTGATCAATACACGTCTTGTCAGAGGTGAAGGATAGGTTTGGTAATCAGATAAATCTGTGATTGAACCCCGGACCCCCAGCACATAAGTCTGACACCTTACCCCTAGACCACCAGGTCACCCTAGAAAAACCAGATCAGATGTTATTGACGTCTCAGGCTGCTTACTCACCTATGCGAGACTTACCAAGTATTCTGTATTCTGGATACTAACGCTAATTTCGGTTACTGTAACGGCCAACCATTTTACTGTTACTTTCTTCGGTGGCCGCATGGTCTAAGGCATCACACTCTCAATATAGACTTAACTGCCGATGACATACAGACCAGGGTTCGAGTGCTGGTCGGGTGTACCAAGAATGGTTTTCCTTAAGTGGCTTTCCACTCCCTCCCTCCCACGCAAATGCTGGTACACTTAATCTTAATCAAATCTTACTAATTTCTAACTTATTATCGTAATTAGTACGAATGCGTGTAGCTTAACCAAGCAGTAGGACGTTTTGATTAAAAAAAACTTTCAGTTATCAGGACACTAGATGGCGTGTACTTATTTTGTTGAAAATAAATGGTACCTCATAATCAATTACATGAGCTTATATATTGTGCATTAAAAGTTTTGACAACATTAAAAAAAATAAGTATTCAGTTAACTACCATTAAATTGTTTCTAAGAAAAACAAACATACAGGACTAATTTAATTGATTATTGAACATGTATCCAGATACCAGTTTTAACCAAAAAGGGGAGAGACAATTATTAAAAAGTCGAAATTTAAAAAATTAGTTAGCTTTAATTTACCCTTATTTTGAGGACTGGAATGTACAAAAAAAATTGAGGTGATATGACCATATTACACATATATTTTAAGTTTGAACAATCATGAGTTAGAGTCCTGGGGTCGATTTAAATATGGTACCGGGGGAATTAATTCCCATCGTCACCAGGGTTTGGTTAACTAGGCTTAAGTTATGTTAAGATCTTCATTGGCTCCACCCCGTAATATTTACTATCATCATATTTTAATCTCATCGGGACATGGAAAGGATGTACGATTAGTACATTCGGGAGTCTCCTAGGCAACGGTACATTAGTACCGGCTAATATTTCCCAAACTGAGCTACAGAGATTGCTGTAGCCTATAAAAGCTATTATTATTATTATCATTATTATTATTATTATTATTATTACATCTGTAAAACTTACAAATGTTGATTACAAGGAACAAATAATGAGAATATTTTTACAAGTTTAACAAATCAGTTTATTAATATTAAAACTAGTCAATAGGAAGTACATTAGCCCCATGGCTTCTTTGGTGTTGACTTACAGCTCACAGTTGACAGCTAAAAGCTTTGAAAAGTTACCAGACCAAATTATGTATTTCTACAGCGAACCATATGATCTGCAAAAAAAATGTGTTTAGCAGCTGTCACTTTTGGTGGTTAAAATTTAGCTATTATACCTAAATATTTACTGCCAGAAGTCAGTCAGCACCAAAGAAGCCACGGGGCTACTGTACATAGTATTACAGTTAGACACTATTCAAACCATCCATTATTTAAACATAAGAAAATGAACGGATACAATTATATAACTATCTTGACAAAAGGAGCATCAGGTTTGAAGCACCTAGGTACACCATATAACCCACACTTATGGGTCATAGGTGTAAATAAGAAAGCTTGTAACTCGTTAAAGCAGGATATATACTAATTTATCAAATGGGGCGAAAGGCAGCAACTCCACGGTAATATTAACTAGTGTTTGGTAATACAATCTAATTACAAATTTACCACACATAATTTTACTCCTGCCTGCTGACTGAGACTTCCAGCTACTGCACTTAATAAACATTATAAAGAACTAAGCTACGCAAATTTAGTCCTAATTTAAGGAGCTACAAGGGAGGTAATTAGTATAAGATAATTAGAGTGAGTTAATTTAACTCCATAGAGTGTTAGACATTATAACGTTATAGCTTCCTAGAAGCCAAACTACAGTATTACAAGCAGTATTAGGCGAAATACTAGGAAAACTAGTTGCTACTGATACTATAGTCAGACTCTTACTAATTAGTACTACCTGAGAAATCAATAGTATCTTAATTCTGTTACTCTACTAACGGGATAATATTACTAGACAAAATAGTGATTATTTTTGTTATAACGTCAACAAAATATTACGGCATCCCTCAATAATTTGAGTATCCACCGTAGCTTGCTCTACGGCAAGGAGGTGAAAAAGACGCCTCAACCATCGTAGTCTTCAGTACGTCTTCCTAGCTGTTGCTCGTGAATATCTTCCGGCAGTTCCTCCGTCAGGTGGTTACAATAGAATAGCTAAGGGTGACCTGGCGGTCTAGGGGTAAGGTGTCAGACTTCTATGCTGGCGGCCGGTGTTCAATCCTCGGTCCCGGCAAAGATTTATCTGATTACCAAACTCTTCCGTCACCTCTGACAAGACATCTTGTGAATGTGAGGAATGCCAGGCCTCCACCGTGGTTCGGATTCCATGTTAAACTGTAGGTCCTTCATTTAATCTCACAATCACCCTACCATTACACATTAGTGTAAGTGCTTATAACCCGAACGGGTAGTAAGACGCGGTGCTAATAATAATAATAATAATAATAATAATAATAATAGAATAGCTATACGTGAACCAAGGAAGAACAAGCCTATTTATACCAGTGGGACTAATAACATTTGTCAAGGTTTTCTCCGCGTACGAAGAGGGGGTGGTAATCATCATACATCACGCTAGTCGATGGCTGTTGGTTTCTTCTGGATTGAAGCCTTTCTCATTTACTCGTCGTCTGGCTAAAGTGTTAGATGTGTGCGCGTTGGTCTTCCAAGCCGAGTTGCCTAGTTCGCTCGGGCAACCTTTGATGAGAATTGGGCGTCTCCAGCTTGTGCTGTCTCAGTGATTTTATATCTGCCCCACATTATTAGAAATTATTAGATCTGGTAGTAATAGTTTTAACCTTTTATAGGGCTTCATTGCGTTCATGTGTTACAAATTAATTAACACGTTACATTATTATTATTATTATTATATTATTCATCAGTATGTATCAGTATTTAGTTTTTTTTTATCATATGTTCTTGTATGGTACTTGTATGGTACTTGTTTACTTTCAGTGCTGGCCTGTTATAGGTCTCACGACTGTTGGCCAGCACTATAATAAAGGAAATTGAAACTAAAATTGAAGTTATCTTGAGGTCTAAAAATGTTCAGGGTCACGATACTTTCTCTATATTCGAATGGGAAACGGGCCTAAACGTGACAGATGGTGTTTACCTCACTTTTCCAACATAGAGAGTAAGTTTGTTTCGTTAGCTGACCCGACTAGGGAATATAATGTTAACTCTTGGTTGTGGTATATCTAGTGAAGTGAAAGGGGAGGGGAGGAAAAGGCAACGGGATGAAGTTTGTGTGAGAGGAGTTTGGATGATATGGGGGGGAGGGAGGGGGGGATGGATATACATTTTGCAGTGTCGAGTTACCGTCATTTTGGAGGCCACTAATTATGTTATTTTAGACCTTCTCTCTGTCTATCTGCGTAGCATTTCCTGCGGTTTACCTTCAAACATCGATCCCCCTAACCCCCCTTTTACACCCATTTTAACCCCCATCTTGCTATACCCACCTCACAACCCATCTGACACATACATTCGTTTGGTGCGTGTCGGATAACTGCTTGAAATAAAATTGGTTTTCCAGCGCGAACATCAGTAATAAATGAAGTTATATTTCACTTCTGTGGACACTGTCGCAGCTGAGAAGTAAAATGAGACTACTCGAGAAAATAGCTCTTCCTATTAATCAGTTTACAGTTTTTGTTATCTTAAATTTGTGCAATAGCGCTTTTAAAAAACTTTTTAGGATCATTTTTAGTATTGAGTTTTTAACTAGAAAAAATGAGCTTTATTTTTGGATCATCGCTCATAAATATGCGAAAGTTAAAAATTTAATTGATAAGTTTTATTTTAAAAATTGAGCAACACTATAAACTTGTTTATGTATTTTCATTTAAATATTTAGATTTTCGGTGACCTGGTGGTCTAGGGGTAAGGTGTCGGACTTCTGTGCTGGGGGTCCGGTGTTCAATCCTCGGTCCCGGCACAGATTTATCTAATTACCAAACCCTTCCTTCACCTTTGACAAGACATCTTGTGAATGTGGGGAATGCCACCGTGGTTCGGATTCCACGTTAAACTGTGGGTCTTCCATTTCATCTCACAATCACCCTACCATTACACATTAGCGTAAGTGCGTATAACCCGAACGGGTAGTAAGACGCGGTGCTAATAATAATAATAATAATAATAATAATAATAATAATGATGATGTTCTTAAAGTATTCGATGATTAATTATAAAAATTATGATATTGTTAATTTTGTAATATTCCTTTATAAATTAAAAATATGTTCTATAAAATTTAAGAGAGATTAGTGTTGAGTTAGTTTTTTCATATTTTAAATGCAATTAATATTTAATTTGGGAAAACAGAAAGTAAAAGTAGGTGCTAGGAAAAAAATAATTGTTCTCTAATTTTGTATTCATTAGATATGAGGAAAATATAATTTAAAGGAAATACACCTTGCATGGTGTGATAAAGAGAGATGTATAATTTAATTTTCTAATGAATCTACATTTGAGTCACCTTTTAGAAAATGCAAACTTTTTTGCTGTCTACAATGATAATATTTTACTATTTTATTAGGGTTATTTACATAAATTTATAATATATATCAAAAGTCACCCTTTCAGATCATGTGACTTGGATTATGATTACGTGAAAGTAGTCTAAGTAACTATTTATAGCTGTCCTATATGTAGAGTCGTAAGCAAATTACGTTACAGGAACAAAATAACTAAGTAATGTCCGGGATTCAAACTTAAGCCTCTCCATCCCCAGCAAGTCTGACCAAACATGCTTTGAAGTTCAGTTCGTGTTACCATCTATGTGACTCTTTTCAAGTTTGATTCTAAAAAAAAAAAAAAAAATCCGTAAGAATTCCATATTCATGTTAGTTCAAGATATTTGTACAACACCTGTTCTTTCTTTATCTACCTCTTTGTATCCTCGACTTATTTTATTCGCATAAAGCACATCTTTAAAATATGCATTCTCTTTTATGTGTAAGGAGCAAATGGAACATAAAAGAAAGTGAACAAAAAAAATACAACCTTTTGTGAATTGCCCGAACAAGTGAAAAAACAACAACCGGAAACTGGTTCGGGGGAGTGGGGTGAAGGAAAAATGAATCGAAGTGGAAAAGCGCGAGCTGTAAGCGTGTGAGCAAACTTCTTCAAATTACTTACGTCAGTTGTGTTCAATCGTAAGAAATAGGTTCGAGGCCCCATTTTGATAGTTTTCGACATCGTTTCTTTGTATTATCAAACAACACGCAAGTGTTAACATTTCTATAAAGATGGTTTTTATATCGGAATATGTTAGTTTCTTGCGAAATACATTTCAAGGAAAAGAACATTCAATAAGTAACTTGAAAATGTCACGGAATTTTTAAATTTCAGGATATAATGGAAATATATTATAATTTTGTAATTGTTGTAAGAAACTGGTATATTTAACTATCAATGGAATAATAATAATACGTATTTATATAATTTTATTAAATTTTGTTTTTTAATCAGGATAGTGTTTTTTTTCCTTGGGTCTATTCAGAAATTAATTATTTTTAGCAAATCAGGTAATCAGCACCCTTTTCAATTACAAAATTTTAAATCGACAGGTAAATTTGTAATTTTTACTCAGAGAAAATTAATATTTTTTTATGGGATTTTGTGGGCACCTTGATCTAAACTAGTTTCAGGGGGTACGCGAGCAGTTCTCAAAGGAAAGTTAGTTAAAATGACAAGAGAACTAAACGTGATGGAAAATTTTAGAGGAGATTGAGGTAATTTTTTTCAGTTGACTATCTGACTTTTGTCATTTGGGGAAAGTTTATCGTTGGGGTACAGTACACATTTAGTCACCACTAAGAGATAAATTCTAAAATAGATCGGTGGTCCTCAAAATAATTATAAGTGATTGACTGGCTTATTTTTTTACACACATTTTATATTAATTCCTTTCACTCAAATATATTGTGAATTTAAAAATAAAGGAAGTCCTTGTCATTTTTCTTAGCAACAAAAACATTTAATAAAAAAAATTAGACTACAACTTTAATGTTCATTTACTTTCACAAGCTAAAAAAAAAAAATTCGTTCTTTTAAATAAATCTTTAAACAACGATTGTCATTTTCTTATAACGTGGTATGTTTCTCTTTTCTCCACGATTTTTTTTGTACTAAAGGCTTGTGTTTCATCTGTTGACATGTTCAATATTTACATATCCTTTGTTTAAATACACTGTCTCATGGGAATCCAAACAGCGGAGTCTGTCGTTCATTGGACGTACAATACGAAAGTGGGTTTAAAGCGTTTTCCAAACCACGATCAATGTACAGATTTTTTTTTTAATATTCCCCAGGAAGTTAAAAACATTTTCACGAATATACGCGCATGACTCTTAGCTAAATATTATATTGATCCAATTAAAAAATTATCATCCACCCCTGGGAAATATAGATTTTTAGATACATTTTAGCCCCTCTAATTCAATAAAAAATTAAGACGCTAATTTGGTATGAATAAATACGGTAAAGTTGTACGAGAAATGTAGCCTACATTTGGATGAATAGAGACTGGGAAACCATTTAAACAAAAACCACCCTAGGAATATCTTGCTGGGATTTTAACGCTGACACTCTAATAACTAGCATACCAGATTAAATTTAGAGCATTTTCCCTTCAATGTAGGTAGTTATTATATTGTATAGTCCTTCATAGGTTCAGCAATAGATCTTTATTTACAGATTTATTTATATTAAAAACAGTTTTTAAATAAGATTGTACAAAATTACTCGCCTCGGTGGCATAGTTGGTTAACGTGCTCGTTTCATGTTGATCTAGATTGCCAAGGACGGTGAGATCGAGGTTCGAATCTCGGTCGAGTGAAAGGGTTCCTAAATAGTTTTCCACTCTCCCTTCATGAAAATGCGTGTTCACTTCCTCTAAATTCAACTTTCCTAATTCATAATCCATTAACGTAATTATAACTTAACACGTATAACCCGAACGGATAGTAAGGCGTGATGCTAATTAAATAAATGTACAAAATTACTTCATGCTATTTTTGAATTATGTTTTGCTACTCAGCCACATGGTCCACATTTGATTACATTAATTAAGTAAGGATTAGTAAGGTTGGAATTTAGAAAAGTTGTGCATGCATTTGATTGAAACGGGAATTGTAAAACATCCAGGAAAAAACAGTCTTTACTTGACCGTGTCGGTTTTACATCCCCGACCTCCCTGTCACTTGTAAGCCAGACATAATGATAGTAGCATATTTATAACTTGCATAAGGGTAGAAAATTTAAATACGTAGGTCTATAATTCAAATATATTTATAAAATTATGATAAAATCTATAATCCTCAAATTTGTATAGAGAATTAGTTATTCCAGAAATAAAATATTTTACAACATTAATTAATTTGTCGTGTTTTATATACATTTTGTGGTTTTTTTAATCGTTATAAACATTTAATTGGTTTATTACTTTATATGAAAAAAGATTTTTTAAATAAGAATGAGAATTCGCGTGTTGGGTTGAAACTGCTCATCAGGCTAAATTAATTTTTTGAACTCTGTTAGAAACGTTTATAAAGTGTTAATGTCTTAAAAATATTTGAAAATAAAAATTTATTTTATGTTTAAGAACATAGGCTACATGAATAATTTATGCATACATTGCGTAGAACTAAGGTTTATACTTAAATTTTAATAAAAATAGTATTATGATCAACATTTTATATTTGATTGAGAGTTTATTATGATTTAGATTGGAATAATCAACTTAAAACCTAGTAGTAATTGAATACTATCAACGGATTTTTTTATTCGTTGCACACAATTTTTTAACTCAATACTAATGTTCAATATTTTCACGTTTTAGGTGAGCAAGTTCTTCAAGCAAGCTATTTTTTAAATAATTTGCTTAGAATTAACTTAACTGAAATTAATTTTGTGCACCCCGTCTTATTACCCGTCTGATCTAGCACATATTTTCACTAATTGTGTAGGTATGAAAGAATACATTATTATTATTATTTAGTAACGCGTTTTACTACCCGTTCGGATTATACGCTTTAAGTACTAATTACGCTAATGGATTAGAAATTAGTAAGGTTGAATTAGAGGAAGTGAACCCGCATTTGCATGGAGGGAGAGTGGAAAACCATTTCGGATAAACTACCCCCAGTTCACCCTACCGAGATTCGAACCTCGATCTCTCCGTCCTCAGCAGTCGAGCTCAACACGACGAGCGCGTTAGCCAACTACGCCACTGGGGCGGGTATGAAAGAATATAAAAATTTTTGTGGAGGGAAAGTGATTAACAATTTAGGAAAAATCATTTTCACTGAACAGATTGAGGTTCAAACACCAGTAGAGTGTGCTGAGCGAATAAAAATAAAAATTGTTTTTCAATCTCCCACTTGTAATCATATTATATACGATATAAATATCAACTATAAAGTGACACTAAAATTTGAAAAAAAAAAAAACATTAAAATTTTAATGTTTGGCTTTCACCCATCTTGGTGATCGAATGGTCTAAGGTGTCACTCTATACTCAAATTGGAATACTGATAACTGGAATATCAGAGTTCGAATCCCGGTTGGGTTTACTGAGAGTGGCTTACCCTAAATTGTTTTCCACGCAAATGTGGGTATATTTTCCTCTAAATTTAGCCTTCCCCATCCCTGCCAAATTAGTGTATATATATGTGTACAACCATAATAGGCATTAATACGTGGTGATAAACATAAATAAAATAAATATTGTTCTTTCATAGCACTTAGGTTAGTCGGGGGTTGATAGGTTTATCGTAACAGACTGTACTGCTGGTGTCGGGTGTATTGGCTTTTGAGTCCACGTCTGATGTTGTTCCTTTTTTTTCCATTCTTCCACGCAAATGCAGGTACACTTAATCTAAATTAAACTTTTCTTCAACCCATAACACATTCGAACATTCGTTTAGCTCAAAATAGGCCTGGTTAAATTACTTTTATAGATTTGGATATCAAACGGTACTTTAAAATGTTGATATCCTTTTGTAATTCTATAAGTAAGGCTTTTGTAATATTTAAATATTGATTTTCCAGACCACGTTAACATTTAGAGTTAAATTTTCAACAGCTTAGCTCCTACATAAAGGAGAAAATATTGCATGAAAGACTATAAAGGCTAAAGTGACACAAATGTTCATAGAACTACAAATCCGAAATTTATTAAAAAAATTTAAGAAGGTGCCGCTTTCATTCTTTTTTTTCTTTTCTTTTATAAGATGAAACTAGGTAAAATTCTTAGGTAAAAAAAAATGTGTGGAAGTAGAGTTATATTGGTTGTGTAATCCTCATTTTCAATAATGGAGTCTCTCAAACTTAGATTTGCGTGTTATTACGTCAAAGATAATAATCTTCAAAAAAAAGAAGAAGAGGTAGGTATGTTAAAAGAAGGAAGTAAAAAGGATCGGAGAATAGAAGCCTCAGTTTTGTTGAAAGAAGACTCCTTCCTCCGTACCGCCAATAAAGACCGCTTCTGGTGGTTTTGCTTACCGTCGTACTTTACCTCATGGTTCTTTATTTCTTTTTCTCTCTTTCTTGTCGTGCATATTACGACGTAGTCTTTGCTAGCTCTCCGGTTTCCACGCGGCGGACTACAGACAGGCAAGAGGAGTAACATGGGCGAGACTAATCCCTTGATCAAACTCGCAAGTCTTCCTTTCTTCCTTCAACTACCTAGATAGAGAGGAGTTGAGCTGAGCTTTCGAGTCAAGACAGGACAGGAACAGGATGTCTGTCACTCCATGCAGATGGCGTCATCAGATGACAAGGCTTAAGCACGCGATGGTTCCCTAAAGGGAAGACGTTTATTCACTCATAAAGTACCTGTATTACCGTTTATATATAGATTAAGGTGGGAGGTTAGGGGACGTGATAAAAGGGCAGGGATTTTGCAGTTTTTATGGCAACACCTTTTTGGACTAAATAAAAAAAAATATTGCTCTAGTATAGTATAAACATAAGAGTTTAATTTTCTTCACGGGGCTATTACAATAGTAATTGACTATACAAACTTTTTAAACGGAGGAAGAAACAAGTCATCAAATTCTAGGAAACCGTTGACAGATTTTCAATAACTTTAGAGAATGATTTTTGTTATAAAATCTTGAAATCTTTAAAAAAAAACAAAAAAAACTTATATTCCTTAGGATTACAATAACCTAAAATCCTGAATGTAATTATTTCCTAAAATAGATGCTTTGTATAATATTTTAATGAGACAACTATTAGCAAAAATTATTTCATTGATGTCTGAGTATTGATAGTTGGATCCTAAGGGGTGGCCAAATAGATAGATTAACCTATTTTCTTGCATCGTATCTTACTACCCATGCGAAAAATCTGAATTTAACCACACTAATGGTTTTAAGATCAGACACACAGGATCTAAAGGTAATATACTCTCTTTTACGTGGAGGGAGGGATGGAAACTTAAACTTGAGTAAATATCATACTAAGTACGACTGGTCATTATTCTAACCCTGACCTCCATATAACCATAAAACAAAACTAAATGAGGCTGTACTTAATTCTGTGTATCCACCGATGTAAGTAGGCCGATATTAGAACACTGTTCAATGTAAAATACTGATGTGGTTGTGCACATTCGATATTTCTTGCGATTTTACCATCCTCTCATCGTTAATAGCAACTCTATATTAAAATATACTTCTCTTCACCACCTCCTATATTAAGTCAGAAATTACACCAGTTTTGAACGGATTAAAACAAACAGCACGTTCTGTAGACTATGACTCCTTTGTTCAACGCCTGCTTTAGAAAAACAGGAAGACTAGATATTTTAATCCCTACAAAAGCTTAAACCAAATTATTCCAGAAGGACAGTTTTTAACAACTCTTTTAGTGTTTACCATAGCTGAGACCAGAATAAGAGTAACAGCTTCTTCATAACATTTAGATATAGCAGATACACAAACATATTTTAAATCAAAGCTTTAAATAACTTAGTATTTATTTTAGTTTAAAAATGCGTCTGTTCACTAGCTGATTAAAACGCCTCTCCTACAAAGTGATAGGATGAGTTGACATTGATAGCGCTGAACTAAAACTATGTTCTACTTACCAGCATAAATAAATATCCTGAGTGAGTCCATTTTAAACTATTGTTTTTAAGCAAACCGTTTAGTGAATCATTTCTCTCAAGCTTCCGTCCACCGTTTGGACATCTGAGCTGTAACAGTTGCCTACCCACTCAAGATCCCGGCGAACTTGGAATAGCCGCACGACCATTGGAGGAGTGATTTCAATTCCCCCCTCCCCCCTTTTCTTTTTGTTCTGTACGTATACACTAAAAATAAATCTATTTGCGTAGGATTGAAGAGGCTATTAAGTGACTTAATTTACAAAAGCACTATATTAATAACAGGATGTTAAATATTTTTCCTATTAATGTGTCCTGTATTGCTCCTGACCGAGATTATGACAACAGTTTCTTCCTCTTGAATCAGAAAGACTATACGCCAATAAAACCCTGGTGACAATGTTTGAAGGCAACTGAATAAAGTTACGTATACGTTTTGAATCTTTTCACGGCTGATGTTTAAATGAAACTGATGTCTTAAAGTTATAATATCTACTTTATTTATTTCAATTTTTTATTTGTAAAGCTACACTTTTTTTAATTATTTCATTTAACACAAATTATTAACAATTTTTCCAAGCAGTAAAATTGAGAACAGTTTATAAATAGGGAGCATGTACTACCATTAAGAGAGTATGGGGGAACTACAGAGATACATCATTTATGTATGAAAACATCTCCAACACACTCCACTGGGATTTGAGTCCCAATTTTCCTGTAAACTATGAACTTATGAAATGTTATTCTAACGCCTCATCCGTGGTATATATACGCCATAACATCACAGAAAACCTGAATATGTGATTCGTAATATAATAGCAGCAGTTACAGTAGCAACGCCAGTAGTTGTAACAGTAGTGTCAGGAGTAACAGCAGCAGCAGTAGTGGTATCAGAGTAACAGTATTAGAAGTAATGGTAGAGGCAGTAACATGAGCATCAGGAATAACAGTAGAAGCAGTAGACAGAATTAGAGTAGTGATAAAAGAAGTATCGGGAGTAACATTAGCTACAGCAGTAGTATTAGAACTTACAGCTACAGCAGCAGTATAGTATAACAACATTTACACGAGTAGTGGTACTATCAAAAATAGCATCAGTTGTAGAACGTTTTGGTGTCAGGAAAAACTATCAGATTTACGACAAAACTATCATATTTACGACAATTCAAGGAAATTAAGCACCAATCGCTCTAAAAGGGTTGATGACAAATTAAAGTATAGAGATAAAACTTGTTTAACTCAACCCGCTGGAGGTCGAATGCCAGAATTCTCTAAATCAGAGTTTACTTCACTATCAACAAAGCAAATATTTCCTGAAACAACGGTAGCAATCTTGGTTCAATCCCTAAACACACAATATGAGAGCGTTGATCCATTTGATGAGGGCATATGGCGTTATTAACTTACCCTCAGCCCTCTAAAACTATATGTTTATTATTATAAATATTGTTTTTAATTATTGTTTATACCAATGATATATAAGCAACAACATAAAATATTTGTCTATGCATAAATTTGAAAATCCATTTGATAGACCTGTCACAGCAAACACTTAATTGTTATAGTTGCAGAGTCTGAGAGGAGTTTTAAGTGGATGGAAGTGAAGGTCCTGTAATTTTCCGAGGGCACTTGAATTGGTAAGCTATGTAAACTCAAACTTGAAAATCTGATAGTTTTCTGAATCCACCCTAATGAGTGTGAGTAATATTTCTTTTAGTAAATCGTGAAGGGGTCGACTTTGAGTGAGCATAAGGGTATAGGAATATAAAAGAAACTTCTGAAGACCACACCGCCTGAAAGGAATTTATGTTNATATATATATATATATATAAGATGACTAATGGTTTTGTTGCAATGATTTTTTTTACAAGGACTCGCATCGTTCCTCGCATGATCTAAGATGTCACTTTGGGGTAGACTGAGTTGAGACGTAAGGATTTGCATCCCAGCTGTACGTAATAAGGGCAATTTTTACCTAAATGGTTCACTTCTCTGCCACCACACAAATTAGGGAATGTTTGTATGTTTCCTAGCACGTCTTTAATCCCACCAAGTGAAAACTTAAATCAACCCTAAACTTAAATTGAATCCAATTCGTGGAATTTCAGGCCTCCACTGTGGTTCGGATCCCACGTTAAAACTGTAGGTCCTCCATTTCATCTCACAATCACCCTACCATCACACATTAGCGTAAGTGAGTACTACCCGAACGGCTAGTAAGTCATGGTGCTAATAATAATAATAATAATAATAATAATAATAATATTAATATTAATATTAATAGAATCCACGTCTCTCAAAGATGGTTGGTAGCATTTAAAACTCGGTATTCTCAACCTTATAAGCTTTTTTTTTTACGATAACTATTAAGAGCGCCAGAATGTAAAAACAAACTATGTACGTATTTTATTATATAGGTTTCGAAACTATCCAAATATATTCACTAATACTTTGTAATCTACTAACTTTTGTGAGACAGAAAAAATAACTTTATATGAAAGTTACACATATGCTGGTTAGTAAAAATGTTTTCCACCAAGGTAGCCTACAACATTTGGAATTATCTTCGGTTTGTATTACATTTTTTTTCTTTAGCAACGCGTCTCACAACTCTTTACCTTAATCTGCTTATATTCTGACTACGCCAATAGCTTTAGAGATTAAGGAGGCTATATTTATAAGAAGTGTATACAAATTTGCGTGGAGGGAGGGTGGAAAAACATTTTGGAAAAACCACCCTCAGTACACCCAACCGAGATTCGAACCATGATCTGCCCATGATCGGCATTTTAGTCTACTGCAAGAGTAGCACGTTAGACCACTGAAGTGGGTACTATTGTTATTAAAGGCTTAATCAAACAGGTAATGATGAGAAATGTTGGGTAGAAAGTGTGCAACCTTTAACGTTCTAATATCGTGTTGGTATAGACTGCCTAAGACGGGAAGATCGGGTCGTATACCAGTCGGGTGCACTAAGTTTTTTTTCTCTAAACGGTTTTCCACTCTTCTTCCACACAAATATGGATGCACTTCTTTTAAATTAACCCTTTCTAATTCATTAGTGTTTTAGTACATATGCGTTTAACCTGAACAGTTAGTAAGACGTGATGCTAAAAATTAATTTAAAAAAGTGGTTAACCGCTGTAGCGTGGATAAGAAATAAGAAAACCAAAGTTATAAATCACAGATGTGTAAAACCCAGCGCACCGAATGTGATTCAAATCCTAACCTCCTCGTCACCATAAATCCCCTCTTTTGTGAGGATAGCACCATATACAGTGTGACCACTGGTGTGGGTTCGTATCTTTATGAATCCAACCAAACATGAATCATCACAGAATGAGACAATGAACTTATTCTGTTTTATTATCTAAAAGGGCTGTTTATTGAACCTTATCTCTCTTTGTCTTCTTTGTTTGTATACAATTTAATGAAATCATTTTATAACGGATGCGCCTTTGTTATTATAAGGTACACATGGCGCTAGAATGACGGCATCGCACTAAGGTTTATTTATCGTGGTACGTTGTTGAAACAGGAAGACGTTATCTGAAGCTGTCTAGACCAGCTCTGTTGTCATACCGAGAGAAGTGATACCGACAAATACACCGGGATTAAAGTACAATTTAGACCGTCTTTGGTCAGGTGGGCTGCGTCGGTGTTTATGACAGTGATGAGCCGGGACCTTTATCTAGGAAGAGTGTTTTGGGGGTTAAAATCCCTCCCTCTGAACTTAAATTTTAGTAAAAAGATATTTCCACTCTTTGCAAAGATTTTGTTTTAGCATCGCGTCTTACTACCCATTTGGATTATACGTGGTGGTACTAACTATACTAATAGCTTTAGGGATTGGGAAGGTTATATTTAAAGGAAGTTCACCCCATTAGCTTGGATGTAAACCATTTTGTAAAAAAATACTCTCAGTACACTCGACCGAGATTTGAACCTTGATCTTTCTGCTATCAGAAGTATAGTCTACTGCGGTAGTCGTGTTAAACTCGACTGCCGAGGACGGGGAGATTGNAATCTCGGTAGGGTGAACTGAGGGGGGGGGGGGTGTTCCTAAATGGTTTCCCACTCTCCCTCCACGCAAATGCGGGTTCACTTCCTCTAAATTCAACCTTCCCAATTCCTAGTCCATTAGCCTAATTAGTATAACCCGAACGGGTAGTAAGACGTTGAGATAAAAAAAAATACTGTGAGAGTAGTGCGCTAGACCAAGCAGTGATTGAAGAGGGTTTAAGGTTCTTAGTAATGTTTTCTATAGTAAATAACTCTACAACCCCAATTATGTTTTTGGTCACCATGAACTAGTTTTGACAAAGACTCAATGTTTATAAAACCCTTACAATTTTCTGTTTATAGACTTTACCATGAGCCACCACATATAATTAAAACTACTTTGATACAATCTTGTTACTAGAGATTAAATATTTATGGTAGATATTCACTAGGAACATTTAATGATATCAATTTCAGATAGTGAAATGTCAGAGTAAGAGGACTGTTTATACTGAAGTATTATAATATCTGGTCTATTGAAGACAGTGAACGCCAACGTTAGTGTCATTTTTTTAAATTCAATAACCAAGAACTGTAGTGGTGACATGAATTTGAGAACAGAATTGTAATCACGTTAATTGGTTTAATATAGCTAATTAGTTTATATGTTTGGCGGTAACGTCTTTGGGATAAACTAAACATAAATATGAATTCTTAAATTTGAGACATTCCGATTCGACTTGTTTCATTTAAATATTTGAAAACTTTCCGGATGATAATAATAAAGCTCAGTAGTTAGAGCATTAGCGTACTAAGCCAAAGGTCCCGGGTTCGATTCCCGTGTCCAGGTGTAATTTTTCAATTTTCAGAATATGATATCTAGATGCGAGTAAAACCCCACTAAAACAATTATAATAGCTTTTGCTATTTGATTCTTTAATAAAGTTATGTACAATGGTGTCAGAAGAAAATTGACCATTATTCACTTGGCCCTTTGAATCGTTGATTGAAATATTGTGGCTAGAATTATGGATGGATGCTTTTCTTGTTTCCACAGAGGGATGTGCAAATAATGTCAGTGTTTATACTGAGGTGATATCATGGACTTATCACGTTCTTTCCCTATGTTATGGCTTTTTTTATGCTTACCACTAATGCTTTGTTAAAATTTGTAGCAATAAATTTACATACTAGCAGAACTTTTATTTCCTTTTATTTTTATTAAGCGCTGGAAGGGGTACGCTAGTTAGGTCATGGCCCTGAAAGATGTAGGGTACGCGACGGACGAAAGTTTAATAAACCCTGTCAACATCCTGGGATGTGTTATAAAATTCCCAATCAATTTGATTTCCCATAATTCAGCTCCCACACAAAATCTCCTACCTGAAATGTTTTAGTTGACTAAATATTTGAACAATGATGAGGGCGTTATGGCGTCTTCCTCGTTGGACAAAGTCCTTCCTCTAGACGAGGTGGTATGATTGACTGTTATCTGACATGTTATGTTTGTATGTGTGTTGAGTGTGTTCTCTGTTTGATTAGGACCTTTAGATAATAAACATGGGCGGCTGTTATGAAGTGTGAGACAGGACTTTTTTTTAACAAGGAAAGATAATTATATATCGGGAAAATATTCTCAGGGGAAGATTTACTTTGTTTTAAGAAAGTCATCGACTTTATCTGAGAACTTGATAATGTCTAGGACACATCAAGCCTACCGCTCGTTTTGATGTTAGTATTTTCACGCAAACTATTTATACTGCCTGGTTTGCCGTTGAGTAAGCCTACCATGACTCAAGTTACAACCAAAAAACTCTTTTATTCCACTGCAGTCGGTAGCTTTTTTTTCTTTTTTTTTCTCGCGGGGACTTATTACCTATTCAGGTCATGCGTATACATTATTTACGATAGTGTGTTAATAGTGAGGAAAGTAGAATTTTAGAGGAAATGTACACACATTTAAATGGTGGGAAATAGTTTAGGATAATTTTTTTTAGTACACCCAATAGTCATTTTAATCCTGGTCTTCCTATCTCCTGTAATACAATCTTTTGAGAGAATAACTCCTTGGACTCTGTGACCATAGAAGTGTTTTTTTTCGCAAGTAATCTAGATTAGACTGAAAAGTGAAAATTGTGTAAACTAGGCAATATGACTGGCTTCGGTGGCTGCATTGCCTAAGACGTGACTGTCTTAATAGACAAGACTGCTGATTAGAGGAAAATTGGTGTTCGAATCCTGGTCGAGTGTACTGGGGGTGGTTTTCCCTAAATGGTTTTCCCCTTTTCCTCGACGAAAATACGAGTAGACTTACTATAAATATAACCTTCTTAATTCCTAAAACCTTTAGCGTATTAATATGAAAGCGTATAACCCGAACGGTTAGTAAGATGCGATGATAAAAAATTGACTGTGGAATTTGTATACTACCCATACTTATACTACAAAGTTGAATAATATTGTTACGCATTAGCACTGGCGCAGCCAGGATTCGTTTATGGGGGAGGGAGGGTTAGTTTCACTGACCAATTAAGCGAGGTCCATTGGTTTTTTTCCACGGGAAATTTTGAAAATTTAGGAACTGCAAAATGCAAATGCATCAAAAGAAATACAATAATATCCAAAATAATTTAAAATCTATAAAAATGATCATAATTCTCTAATTATTATGACTATTAAGTTTTTTATAAACAAATGTTTATTTATGCATACTGCTAGAACATAAAAACATGCAAGTTTCAATGGATTGTATTGTGGAAATTTGATTTATACAATTATTTTATGAGCTAAAATCTGAAAATTCAAACAAGTAGCTTGCACTAACTCTTAACTCACAAAATCAATTTCGTAATTATTCACTTTAGTCTTATGTTAATTTTCCTTGGCTTCATAGAAAGTTAATCCTCCACATGTGGATAAATCCCATCTGGCCAGAACTGGGCCAGATTTGAGCCAGATCTGTCATTTTCCCCCATGGGCTCGTAACTGACACCTCTGGATGTATGTACATGAAGACCATTAAGTCTTGATTTGTAGAGTTCCTCATGTATGATTTCAACAACTTTAGGGACAAGAAAAAGGTAGGTGGGTAGCAAGGTCTGGGGAGGGGGTCAACCTTGAACCCGCCCCCTGGCTAAGCCAATGTCAGCTTTAGGAATATAAAATAATACAGGATATTTATCTCGCTATCAGCCACTGGGTATAAAACAATATACGTAGTTGTGTATGAGAAGCACTCAGGGTCCAAGATGGAGTGAAATATTGTGAGGGTACTTTTTACTAAATGTCCCCAATCTACGACCAAGAAACTGCAGGTACATTTCCCAAAAAAATACTTCCTTCCTCATGTTTACCCCCACAGTGTAAGTATGTGAACAAATGAAATGCACATAAAACAAATAGATAAAAAATAGTCGACAGAAGTAGTCCCTTCAACACTTTCATTACTTAGATAAATAGCCGTGTCATAGTTTTAACATATTTTACATCATCATGTATATCAAAATTTGAAAATGAACCTCTATTGTTTGTTAAACATCGAGTCTACTTTTACTATTGTAACTCTGAATTTTCAACAAAAGCCATCCCCCAGGGGTGTATTTTGTGGCTCATTATTTGTCGTTTACCCTCCCTGTACTTACACAGTCCTTTATTACGCTACATTTCACCCACCAAACCCCTTACCCTCTGCGCTAACCTGGTTCCCTTCATGTGGTAATACTGCAAGACACCTTATCTGTATTATTACAGTAACCGTTGAGACCTTTATTAGTTCTGGTTAGAGTAATTCAAGGGTTGGGCATTTCCTGATCTTGCTGGTTTTTTTTATAATGTCCGCAGAACAATTTCGAGGACTGTGATACATTCAATCGAAACATTAGATTAGTTAGTACGTCTCTAATCAATTTCATAATAATTTAAATAATGAAACCATTTAGCAATAGGTTTATATTTGAAACATAGTAAATTAAATCATCTTAAATACCAGGTAAAATAAGATTTAAGATGTTAAGCTATTCGTCTGGGCAAACACAGCTTTAAAGATGGCCCCAATGCTTTATTTTAAAAGTTTATATGCCGTATTACGACCCCTCTCTATAACAGTACGCTCCGACTGCGGGTTTGGTTGGTACTTTTGAACCATTCCCCTTTTCATTAATCATATTATTAAGTTTGTACTAGCGCACAACCCGAACGGTTAGTGCTAAAAAAAAAAGGGTTTCTGCTTTTAAACACAACCAAGAAAATAAGTCATTTGATGGGTGAAATTATTCTTTGATGTAGCAAACCTATTTTTCTCCACTCTATCCTGTATTCTGGGTCTCTACCATGTTTTTCTTTTTCTTGTAAAAGTTAATTTGAATTTCTGCTTGAGTGGTAAAGACCCGTGTCAATAATATGTCACCCAATAGTTAAGGGCTTCCAGTTGCGTGGACTTTTCCAATTTCTTTTACTTTTTTCCTCGTCATGCTCATTATCGTGATGTTTCTCTACCGAACATATTCATCTATACTTAGCACTACGTTGTTTCTGGTTGGCTTTGACAAGTATGCAAGCTGGAGAGAGAGAGAGAGAGGTAGAGAGAAGAATCTGTGTGTACATAATCCTATGGAGGAAGAAAGGAACCTAAAACCTACTGAAAAAGGAAGAGGGAAAATGAGAGAGTGAAAAGATAACAGCATAACTCTAATAATCGTGAAAGCAGGCTAAAGAGAAGAGCGAATGGGTCCAACCGAAGAGGATAGAACGTGACAAAGAAAGTGGGTGAGACACGCAAAGAGAGAGGGAAACATAGTTAGAAAAGGTTAAATAACTTTTAAGCAAGAAGAAAGGAGAAAAAAAGACACCAAAAGGAAATATAACTGAAGAGAAAATGTTCACGTGTGATGCTCTCATGTCGAGCAATTAGGGCAGTGATGAATGGGGGCTGCCACCTTCTCAAACCTTCTGTCTGCCTGTTCTCCGGGGACACATTCCTCACCAGCGGTTTTCAAGCTTCCTACTTTACTCTCTTCTTCCCCATATACTCTACTACTACACTGGAAACTACACATGTACCATTTTATACCCAATTAAAGAGTACTTTTAAAATAGCTACACATGTTTTCTCTATACAGACTAGAAATAAATAAGAAATACTTCAATTTGATATTTTAAGTTAGGCTACTTAAATTATTAAGATAATTTTTACGATCATGTTCACAAGCAATGTTTATTATTCTAGATATATTTTTACAAAACAAGTCTTATAGATAATATTAATATTAGAATACTACCTATTTACTTAATACCAAACAACTTATTTTTGCATTAATAATTAATTGTACAGCTTGCAATAACTATTGAAAGAAGGATATGGGGGATTAATTATTATATTATTCCTCACTATATATCTAATGTGTCATTCCGTTTCAAGTGATCAAATAATTTTACTTTTTTGATCCCACGATGAAACTTTCCACAACTAATGTTAAAATATATATGTGCATGTGTAAATTTTTTCCAATATTATTGAAAATGATTTATTTTTATATATAAATTCATAATTAAAAATGCTATGGCATGATCTTTAAATTAAAAACGGTCCAAAACTAATGATTTTAAAAATTATACTAAAGTTTATAAAATAAGCTACAGAATGTTATTTTTTACCCACCCTTCCATATCATTTGTAGCTTAAGTAATCATTGATTTTGTATGCGTTTAAGTGGATTATTGTGGTTTTTTAAATGTTAGACCATAACTTAAATCTACTAGAGTTAAAAATCTAATTTTTTTTCTATCCATTGCAATATGACCCAAATCTGAACAAAAAAAATTCAAGAGTGTAAGGTTCAAAAGTGATAACATTTTGGATCACTTGACACTGAATGACCTTAGTACACTACCTATTTCTAGATTTGGAATTTAAGATTATTAATTAAGCGTTTTAAAATGCGATGGCATATATATATATATATATATATATCAATTTATATATATAAAGAGAGAGACAGAGTGAGGGGGGATTGATTTGAATATTTAATACCTTAGTTATTCCATTTATTAAATTAAGGGCCTGTTACGGTTCATAGAAATCCAGTTCTAAACTATTTTGTTATTAGATACATCATTTTTTAAATTTATTAATTAAATACAATGAATAAAATAAACTATATTTGGATAATACAGCTTGAACAAAACGTATATACTCTACGTAAAAAAACGCCATGGAACTGAGACCAGTAAAATAGCTAAGTCATATTTTTTTAAATACCACAAAATTTTAAAATAAATAAATTAAAGAACTATTAAACTGTCAGACAGCTTAGATCATTCAGTAGCGTGTTTTCCTACTAAGTAAAGGGTACCGAGTTCGATTCCTTGCATGCCCTAAAAATGTATATCCTTGTGAAATGTGGATTTTCCCGTTCACAATGATGAATTAACGGTCGGGGGCTGGGTGTTGTGTCTGTTGTTGATTCAAGTTTGGTTATAAGACGTGTACTGAAATAACCAGTCGGTTCAGAAAGCGCACGTTAAATATCTAAAAAAAAAGAATTAAAAAAAATATTTAACTTATTCCAGTTTACTGTTGTCATGTGAAGAATGCAGGAAACTCCGCTTTCATATATTTTTTGTTCGAGAATACTAATTAATATAATCTTCCAATTAATTGGCAGCAAGATAAACTTGAAATTTGAATTTTGCTATGAGAATTGGAAACCTAAAAAAGATGAATTGTCACCGAAACCAGAAACCTTTTGGAATTTTCAGATCATTTACATAAAAATAAGCTAATCTTGTATTGTATCACGCTATCTTGCTACCCGTCCACGCTTTTCGAATATGTGTACTAATGAGATACACTTGAGGATGACACAATTGCGGAAATGTAACCACCTTTGTTTGGAGAAAAGAGTTAAAACACAATTTAAGAATAACTCATCCTCAGTACAACTGGTTTGGGTTCAAACTCCAACCTTCCCTTTTGTTTGCAAACCAGATCAGACGTGTTCGTCGATGTGGACTGTAAGTTAATATTTTCTTATGTGTTACGGACTTCAAAATGAAGTTTCTTTCGACAGTGTCCATTTGAAAGACCCGCATGTGAGGGAGATGTTCCGCTTCAACCCACCAATCTTGGTTGTAAACACAACTGTCTACTTTATGCACCATTACTCACTCGGGTTTGACCGTAGCTTCAGTTAGAAGATCGTCCAGGAGTCTGAAAACATGGTCGGGGTAATAATTGTCCACACAAGACTTCTGGAAGAAATCCAAACGTGATACTAGGTTTATTAAAGTTTTAAATATTAAGATTTCTGGATGTGTTTGAAATTAATCAAACCATAGTTTTTTTCATTTTATCAGAATGTAAATCATTTGAAAATTTCACGGTTCGACTGAGTACATTCAAATTAAAAATAAATCAAATAGAATGTGGAAACGATTGTTTTGTTGAATTTTGCACTTACTATGATTTGTTTTAATAAATAAGAATACCTTCCTGCTACCCACCCCGGTGGCGTCGTTAACTAACGTGCTAGTTTTGTGTTGAGCTAGTCTTCCGAGGATGGGAAATTGAGGTTTGAATCTCGGTTGGGTGAATTGGTGGTGGTCTCCACCCTCCCTCCACGAAAGTAAGGGTTCACTTCCTCTAAATTCAACCTTCCCAATTCCTAATCCATTAGCGTAATTAGTACTTAAGCGTATAACTTGAACGTGTAGTAAGACGCGGTGCTAAGTTAATTTAAACCTCCTTGCTACTTTATAGAATTTTATAACATTGAACCCACCCTGATGGTCAAATGGTCCAAGACGTCACTCTCTCATGTGTTTTGAGGGTGGCCTACCATAAATGTGTTTCAACTCTACCTCCACACATCTGCAGGTACATTTTTTCTAAATCAAACATCCCTCACCTCTAGCATAATATTGTATTAATTAGCACATAAGACCCACCTCGGTGGCGAAGTTGGCTAACTCACTAGTCGTGTTGAGCTCGACTGCCGAGGACGGGGAGATTGAGGTTCGAATCTCGGTCGGGTGAACTGAGGGTGGTTTTTCCTAAATGGTTTGCCACTCTCCCTCCACGCAAATACGGGTTCACTACCTATAATTCAACCTTCCTAATTCCTAATCCATTAGCGTAGTTAGTACTTAAAGCGTATAACCCGAACGGGTAGTAAGACGCGGTGCTAAATAAAAGTGTTACAATTTTTTTTATATATAAATAAACGGGTGTCTAGTGAAGTTGACTAGTTCTAAGGCAGTAGTTCTCAAACTGTTGTCAGCGGCCGAGTGACGGGTGGCCCGCAGACAGGACTATAGGATTGAAAAGTGACGGAGTGGGGGGTGAAAGAGCTAAAAGCGAACAAGATTGACAAGCTACGTCCGCTAAGTTAATAATACTTTGTGCACACGTAGTATTACTTGTTAATTGTGAAATATGCAGAAGAAACAAGTCAAATAAAAATGGTGTGCTTGAATACTTGATAAACACTTTTCTTCATTAGATTTTCCGGCTTTGGTACGGCGTCAGATAACTATTATTATTAAGATGGGGTGCCCACACATGCATTGAATGCTTATCAAGGGGTACAGCATTTTTAAAAGTTTGAGAACCACTGGTTCAAAGGAACCTAGTTTATGTTATTTATATTGGTTACCGTCCTCACGTGTGTATATTATAAAGATTGGTGCTGGTATTGGGTGTGTTTTTAAAGGAGGTAACCTATTTTGTAAGTTGTATTATTATTATTATTGTATTATCATTACGAGCACGTGACAAATCCTCGATGGTTGAGTAGTAGTTTGATTTTCGTATTCAGGTGTTATTTTTCAAATTTTTTCAAGCAAATAATCTTACTTGATACGCTTATATCCGCAACCTATGATTATTTTGACTTTCCAAGCTTAGCTGGTACTTTAGAACAATTAATTGTAGAAGGGTTTTCCTTCTTCTATTAGATTTAAAGGGTTCATGATATATACATATACTTTTAATTTAATCTAAGAGGTCAGTTTAGACGGAGAATATTAATCTATGCTAGCTGGAGAGAGAATAGAAACACCACGAAGATGAGTTCTATGTGGAGAATTATCCACTGCTGCACTCGGACATGATTCTAACTCACTCTAGCCGTTTAGCTACGAGAGCACGTGACTCTTACTATTCATAAGCCCACATCAGTGGACACATGGATAAACGTCTGGATACGTGAGGCTGGGCTTCAAATATCAACCAGGTGTACTGAAGGCAGTTTTTTTTTCTAAATGGATATCCACTCGTCCTTCAAGCAATCCTGGGTGGATTTAATTTAAATTCTAATTTACTTATTCCCCATCTTAAAAGTTTAATTAAATGTGGATAAACTTTACGGGTAGTAAGACTGGGTGCATAAAAAATAAACACATTATTCCTACAAAAATAAGGCTAGCTTAGAAAAATTTAAACATTAAATTTAAATTTATATAATTTTTCACCCAGTTGAAGATACATTTAAAGTTGGGCATTCTAACTTAGTGTATTGGACCTACATATATTGTGGATACAATATTAAAAGTATATAACCTTTCTTTGCCGTTAAAGTATTATCGACATTTTCTTAAATAATTAAATAATTTGAATGAGTTCAACGTTTGTTAATATAAATAAAACTTAAATATACACAAAATGTATAGTTAACACTATTGTTTTAAGATTAATCTTAGCACTCTAAAAAAAACCTGTGAGGAAATATAAAAGGAACAAAGTACAAAATAAACGTTTTCATGGGTTTTCCTCCCAGTAGACGTATTTTAATAGATTCCCAAGGCTATTACTTTGAGGCAATTCCAGTAAATACCAGATTGAATCCTTCGCCTGACTCCCAATTTTCATTGTTTTTTACACGCTCTTTATGTCCGTACTATTAACACGCTATTAAAATATTATTGTCACAGCGTCAACTGTATCACAAAATGAGTCGTATAATTCATAAGGTTTTTATAGGTCTATAAAAACGTTAGGCTTTCCAGTTTGCAAACTGTTTAAACTTGACCCGATTTTTTTAAATTTTATATACACATTAAAAGCTCTCTAAACGACTTATTTGCGCTTCCATGTTATTCGCAAAACCAACTATGAATAATGTCAAAGTGTTCAAGTACTGGTATATTATTCAATAGTTATTTTAGGCCTGTTTACGACAGGTTTGTTTTAATACCAACCACCCTAACAAAACCCAACCTTAAATTGATAAGCCCATGGAAGATTGTAAACAAATATTTTCCGGTCTATTATTACGTGAGAGTGGATAAAGTGAGAGTGAACTAAATAATTTTTTTATAAAATAAAATTAAATAAAAATGGTACGGTGCACTGCTCAGACATTATTCCGCATTTTTCTTAAAATATAAATTTGCCAGAAACTTGTAAGTATTTTGAAATTAACTAAATACACGGTTATAAAAATATTAGACCAAAGATCATAAATGAAATAATACACATTGTTACTTCCTCTATGGCGTTAGAAACTTGGAAGACTGTTACAGAAAAAATGAGAAAAAGAGATAGAGCTCTTTCCACCAAAGAGATTAGGAATCAAATTATAAGAAAATATAATTTTTTAATTCAGTTTTTGAAAATTAATTTGATTCTTATGCTCTTTGGTGGACAAAGAGGTTACTCTTTTCTAATTTTTTCTGTAACTTCATAATGCCATACAGTAAATAAATATTAGTGTATATTATTAATTTTCATTTATTATCTTTGTTGTAGTGTTTCTACAATAATGTATAGACCTATTATTTTGTTTCACAAATCCTACGAGTTTTTCCTAAATGTATATTTTAAGATAAAAACGGAATAAAGTCTTGGCATTGTATCTTACAATTTAATTTGATTGTGAGATCCTTGATATACCGAGTTATCTACGTGTCCTCCCCTCCTCTCTTTAGTGTTGAAAGAATCAATAATAAATATTAAAATCTCAATTGTTAACCTTTATGTGATCGTAAATGAAATTTTTTACGTCCAAACGATTCTAGAAAATTCAAAATTGTTCAATTTTTCGTTGTCTCTGATATAAGTTTTCAGTCCCGGAAAATGATTGTAAATATACTCAACGTTACCTTTGTGTTTTATTTAACTTGCGTAGATAAAACAAGGCCACTTTGTTTGGCTATTTTGATAATAATATTTTTTATTTACATATTTATTAAAGTATGATATATGTTTAAATATGTTTAACATAAATATTAATGTATGGAAAAGATTAAGATTAAAAATGTGGATGAATCAGAAGTGAGAATAGAAAAATCGAGATTAGAATCTAGGTATAGGATACGTGACATCTATATCAATACAACTTACTATATATACTAGTAATACTACCCTTTCTGTTACTATTTCTACTTGGGTCTTGCTACCTATCCGGCTTATCTACCTACTTACACAAATGGAGGAGAGGTGAGAAAAGATCAAATTTAGAGAAAATGAACCCGAACTGCATGAAGTAAGATCGAGAAACCATACAAGCAAATTACACCTCGGAACACCTTGTTGGGGTTCTAACCTTAACCTATTTTCACCGGTAAGTCAAATGGATAAAGATTGACGCCTTTGTTTTTGTGTCCATTGTTGCAGGTTAATAATAGTCTACTACTTAAACTATTATAGATAATTTAAAATATTACATTGAGCTGGTATTTAATTTTAAATTGTATTATTCAAAGTACTGAAAGTAAATCGAAAGGGGCTTGTACCAACAACAACACTAATATCTATGTTAGTGACAATAAAAAATATTCCCGAATGACTTCATTGATGTAGTCAAAATACTCTACTTTATTGACTCGAGAGTCCATTCGGCGAAGCAGTGGTGGTAACTGACAGCTACCAGAAGATTTAAAAACGTTTAAAATAAAAACAACAAAAAACCAGATTGTTTGTTGTAAAAGTTTTGACTGCCAAAAGTGACAACAAATCAATATATTATGGTCTTACAGATCATATGGTTTGGCGAATGGATAGAGAGTAGATCCGGTAACTTTAACCAGCTGTTGGTTACCTACACTCCTACCGTAGATCGGGTGTAGATCAGGCTTTACCAAACAACTCGCCAGTAGCGTACTTTTCTGGAGCAATGGCCTGACTGACGCTCCTTTCAGCTCTTCATAAAAAATATATTAAAAAAGCTAATGCTTGATATATTTTAAATCACAAACTGTAATTCCAAATGAGTTGTATATCCAATCAAATCCATGACATTTAAAAATAAAATTCCAGGATATCACGTAAAGATATCTTTTAATTTGTTCATAAGACTTACCATAGTCAAAAAATTGTTTTACTCCCTGAAATTTTTCTCGTACCTCAAAGAGGATACAACCTAACACGTTTTGGTAAACACTTCTCTCTATATATTAATATAATCAGTTTACAACGTACTGGAGATACTCTTTTCTGTACCTAATGTTCATAAATATAAGCTTTTATTATCAAAACATTTCCGAGGGAGTAACTTAGCCCTGAGTGATTATTCCCTTTGAATGTTGTTTCTTTATCTGGCTCATTAATGTGTATTTAAAAGTCATTCCTTGGTCACGTAGGCTCAGAGAAAAAAAAGAACTAGTAGGACACCAAAGTAATTCGAATATGAGTTTCCGACGTCCGTTTTGTATGTTAGGTGTTGAAGGACGGGTAATTAGGAGTGGCGTGTACGAGAATAGACGACAATGGGCGAGCCTTAGAAAAGCGGTGACAAGGGACAGTCATGTGAAAAATAAGAGAAAACGGACAGAATCCAAAAATTTCCGAGAAAAATAAAGGAAAAGATAACGTAAAAAAAACTTGTATGAAAAGCAAAATGATAGAAAAGGGATATGATGGATGAGTTTGAAAATAGGGGAGAGAAAATGGAAGGGACCCGCCAATAGAGGTGGGCAGATGAAAATAATGAAGGAGAGGAGTAATAGGGAGAGTATGGAAAGGAAAAAAAAGATGGAATCGCCTTGTCACCGCGGCACTGTGAAGTTTGTGTTTCCAATTCAGAGTCACGGGGACGACACAATGATTACTGCTGTGTGACCCCATAGTGGGATCGATGCAACCTTATAATGAAATTGTCATGCGATGGTAGGTATTGTAGGATTGCCAAACGATGGTAGCTATAGTAGTATTTTTTAAACTATTATAGGTATAGTAGTATTGTTAAACTAGTGTAGGTAGTGGGATTGCCAAGCAATGATATAGTAGGATACCATATGCTAGCAGTTACAATGTGATTTCCATAAATAATGGTAGTTATGGTGTGAGGGTTATACGTGAGTAGGTGTATTTTTGTACCTTTAAGGTAGAGCTTAAAAATACCATCTAAAATGCAATTATTTATTCTTAGGTTTTATCTAAAATATGAAGGTATGGGCATAATATGTTAAATGTGTTTTTATATATTCTATTTAGTAAAAGTTATTTAAACGATAAAAGGTTAGAGAACATTTTCTTAATATATTTTTATTCTTAACTATGTTTCTATAATTAATGAATACAATAAAAAATACTAAATTGGCAGTTTTAGTAAAAGCATATATATTACACTACAAGTCTCTATCCATACAGTTATTTGTGTAGGGATCCCCAAGCAAACTGGCAGATTAAATGATTTGGTAGTTTCGCTTCATGTTAATCTAAGGGTCCCAATTTTAAATTTGGTGTCAACCAAAAATATATTATAGTATAATTTTGGCTTAATCTTTTACTAAACTATAAATTAACACTTTATGATATGGTTCCCGTATTTTTACTAGAATTAATATAAGATTTTAGTAGTCAGAATACTAGCACTAAGGCGTTATTATACATTTAGTAATAATAAAGAAACTTAGTGCCAGTTACACAATAAGAATAATATTATTTTACTAGTATAAGCCACATGGCTGACTCACTAACTAACTCACTCACTCACTCGCTGAAATTCATGTTTACCCACTTCCAGATAAGCTAGAAACTTGAAATTTGGCAAAATTATAGCTTCTAGCATGTAAACGACGGGAAAATTCCAAAAATTTAAAAAAACATATTTTTTTAATTTTGTAAACTCCTAAAGAAATTCAAAATTGCGGAGACACTTTAAAGTCGGTGCAGTATATACAATACAATACCGGCAACCTTAAGTTGTTACGTTCAAAACAACGCTGTAGTTACATTATTTTACATCCACTTGCAAAGAAAACTCACTGGGGGTTTTGGGTGGAGCCCCCCAAAGAGAAAAACTAATTAAATATATACAAACACAAAACAATATTTAAATAAGTTAATAAGGCATAAATAGGATAAGCGCTCGGAGAAAATGGAAACGCTTTGTGGCCATTATACAGTCGTATGGACCTAATATTATTTTATTACCGGTATAGGCTGAGAGAGATAAGTTATACATTATTCAACTTTAAATACAGTAATGATATTTACGAAAATTGTTAACACAGCCCCATGTACACTTTATTTTATATTACAGATTTTATATTTTCAATAATCTCGAGCATTTATTTTTAATTTAGAACATATCAGTCTTCATAAAAAAAAGTGACATAATATAATGTATTTTAATTTTTTGTCACCTAATAAGTTTTAGACTAAAAAACCTAAATAATTCCTAATATGACGGCATCTTTGTGACCTTAAAAATGAACAGACTATCTTTAATTTTTCTTGACCTCTGTTAGGTAGAAGTATTGTGAGCGTCCAAAACAAATCTAACTCGAGATTTTGATAAATGACAACGTTTCAGAGTAGTTTTCACGATGCTGTCTGTCTGTCTGTCTGTCTGTCGATCTCTTGGCCTAAGACACAAACACATTTTTGGATCAGGCTAAAACTTGTTATCTAATATTTTTATAATTTTTTTCCAAGAAATTTTGGGTAATAACTATTTAATCATAAAATTAACGATAATTTAGTGAAGGCCAAAACGTGAAAAAAATTAATTTTCTCAAAATCCGTTCTAATGATTTTGATTAAACCTTCTATCAAAACATTGCTTAGCATTACAAACAACCCACTTCGATAGCCACATAAACTAATGCGATACTCTCGCTGTAGACCAGACGGTGAGATCAAGGTTCGAATCTCGGTCGGGTGTACTGAGGGTGCTTTTTCCAAATATTGTTTTCCACTTTCTCTCCACGCAAATGCGGGCACAAAAAATTACAAACAAAATGGCAACTCTCATTTCCCCATGAAAATGACTTTGAAGGATATTTTACACGAGCAAAAATTTTCCAATTTTGGTCACATTTCCGCAACTATTTCAGGTACGAACTAGTTTTTCCTTTTAAAAAAATCTTTGATTTGAAATATTTTTTTATAAAACCAATAATTTCTGTGCTGTAAGCAAATATAGACGTATGTATTTGTTTGTAGGTCTTTGAAAGTTATTGAAATTGGTTGTTTACCCTTTGGTGTAAAGATAGGGTATTATTTTCTCATTGTTTCTGTAACATTGTATATTATTTTGATTTTTTCTTTTTTGCACTAATTTATATTATTTCGTTCCATGGATCTTAGGAGTTTTTAGTAAATGTCTCTATTTTAAAATAAAAGAAATATATAATATGTAAGTTGCATCGCACCATTTAAATAACATCGTTCAATTATAATAATATTCTTTAGCTGTAAAAAAACCCAAACACTTTGTCTTAGTAAAAAATTAACACCGATACAATACTTTTGCCATATTGGTTGTTTGGAAACCTGTCTTCTTTAGCGTTTATTATTTTTTTTTTAACCAAACATTGAAAATATAGTTGTCTTGTCTCCAAATTGGGAATCATTTGAATATCCACCTCTGGGAACGAATCTCTTTGGTAGCGTTGTAAGTGACTAATGTTTAATTCATAAGGTATTCTTCTTACTCAATCAAATATTCCAGGGTAGTTACTAACTTGGCTTGTTTCGCACGAAGATGCAGTGTTTTATTTGGGGGGGACTAAATGGGATAATAAGGTAGAAGGGGGGTGGGAGGGGGTTTCTCTTTATAGTAGTGTTTTGCTTTTGGAAGATTTATTAATATTTTATCCATAGGTACCGGGTTGGTTCCCAGTTCTTTCAGATTTTCTGTGAGGCAGTGTGTCTGGAACGGGTTCATCTCAGCCTCGTTGAGGGCAAATGAGGAGCTATTTGTATAAAGAAGTAGCAGTTCCGATCACCTCTATTGGAGGAAGGAATTCGACACTATCTTCGCTAACAGATGGCAGCCGCTCGGGAGATGTGGATTTGTTGCAAACTGATTTCGTGTAGTTATATTTTTTATAACTTAGTTATTTTTAACTAATATCTGTAAATTATCTCTTTGATTTAACGTCATCATTATATATTTGAAATTAATATATCTATATATATTTAATCTCCACTCTCTAAGGGAGAAGGGGAGGGAGCGTTATGGCATTTATTATTATTATTATTATTATTATTATTATCACCGCGTCTTACTACCCGTTCGGGTTATACGCACTTACGCTAATGTGTAATGGTAGGGTGATAGTGAGATGAAATGGAGGACCTACAGTTTAACGTGGGATCCGAACCACGGTGGAGACCTGGCATTCCTCACATTCACAAGATGTCTTGTCAGAGGTTATGGCATTTGAAGGCCCCACTATTCATGTACAGTACATTTTTCAAAAATATGATAATGCGGTAAAATAAAATCTCTCTCTCTCTCTCTCTCTCTCTCTCTCTATATATATATATATATATATATATATACACACACATCTGGGCTACATAGCTTGTAGATCTAACTCAGGACATGGAAAGAGCCTCCACGAACAGGATGAACGATTAGTAGGCCTACATTCGGGCGAACCCTGGGCAGCGGTACGTTAATACTGACTAATCTTTCCACTATTGGACTACGAATGGTGTAGCCCAAACATGTATTATTATTAATATATTGATAAGCTCGTATGCTTTGTTTTAATTATTGTGCTTTAAAAATAAAGATTTTTATTTAAATTAATTTAAATACAGGACGTTTGGGAATGTATGATTTTTAAACACTGAAGATACATAATTGATAAAATAAAATGTGAGCTAAATCCGCACCGAACACCTCAAAATGGCGTCGGTTCCCCATCCCTTCTATTAACCAAACTTGAGTCGTAATTTTTATCTTATTATAAAATATGTTTCTTTATGCCAAGCTCACCCAATAAAATGCATTGATTGAGCTCCTAAATCTCAAATTTACTTTCGATTGTATGGATCTTGTCTGATTTTACAGAAGTGTCCGAATTTTAAGTGTGACATGCTAATTGTAATAGGAAATTCATGTATATATATATATATATATATATATATATATATAAAATCAATATTATTAAAATATATATTATGAGCTAAAATACTAACTGTCTATTAACATTCTCTGTTTAGTTTTAATTTTCTTGATAATCGATATAATTATCTACTTATAATAAGCAATCATTTAAAAATATACAAAATAAGATTTTTTTTTTCATGATTAAGACACATTTAAATTATTTTTTTTATACTTCGAAATACTAATCAATCTTTCAAAATTTAATCAATAACAGAACCATTAGAAGAGCAATAATCACCCTAAACAAAATAGATTACTAAAGTACTGAAACCACAGTACTTATACTTCCTGTGTTATAGGTTGGAAACAGGAAATTACGTCGGTATGTAATTTCCTGGGATTTAATTAGTAGCAAATGCTTACTTACAGGAATTACACAGTTTTATAATGTGATGAAAGGTGCGGTTATTTGATAAACTTTGCAAAATAGAATCAAGGTGAACTACGCTTCAAACCCGCCTCGGTGGCGTAGTTAGCTAACGCGCTTGTCGTGTTGAGCTCGACTGCTGAGGACGGGGAGATAGAGGTTCGAATCTCGGTCGGGTGAGCTGAGGGTGGTTTTTCCTAAATAGTTTTCCACTCTCTCTCCACGCAAACGCGGGTTCACCTCCGCTAATTCAACCATCCCAATTCCTAATCCATTAGAGTAATTAGTACTTAAAGCGTATAACTCGAACGGGTAGTAAGACATGGTGCTAAATAATAATAATAATAATAATAATAATAATAATAATAATAAACTACGTTTCAAATTGTTGTCAGAACTTTCTTTCTTTGTAAAAGTTTGGTTTTTTTTCTCTCAATCAAACTACATGGTTAAATAATTTTTAAAGTTAAAAAAACTTAAATCATTTTTATCTAGGTTTATATGTTTATTATACTGATATTCAATTAGTATTCAAACCTATGTGCTTTATTGAATACGAGAACTTATTCCAACAATTAATGCCATTTTTAAAAACTGATTTGAAAACGTATTGTATTTCTATGGAGACAATATAATATATTATTGTTCCATAATTTATTCGAATAAAGCCTTTGGTGTATTCTTATTACGAGCTTAACCACAAACAAAATTGAACTCTCAATATAAATGTATTTCGTTGGAAATAAAGTTTAATATTGACTAAAAATTTAGGACTATTTTTGTTCTATGCGCCTTGCGTTTTACTACGCGTATTGGCTCCCCTCACTTTTATACTGAGAGGTAGGGATGAGTGGGGTAAAATTTAGAAAAATTATGCCTGAATTTGTGTGTAGTGAAGGTAGGAAAAAAATTAAAGAAAAAAACCTCCATCCACTCCCTCGTGATATGAACACTGACCTCCCAAGCGATATTAAAGGTTTCCAATACCCTTTTTTACGTACCCAAAAATGCAAGTACAATATTAATAAAAAATGTAATAATAAGCTGGTTTATCATTAAAAAATAACTTAAAATAAGCATGTAGGGTCTGTGTGAATACATACATGTTAAATATTTAATTGTTTGCATGATTGCTTGTCTATATTTAGTTTTCAACTCTATTATTATTGGTTCCCTTATTTTCTTCTGTTATATACATAAATATACTCATTTATGTAAATATATATTTTTTTAAATATTCAAATGAATTTTATGGACATTATAAATGGGAATATGATTAATATATTTCTAGAACATAAGTACATATATGTTTATATATTGTATAAGTAGATGGCGTTAGAAAATGCAATGTCCTTAACTCATCCAAATAAAAACATTATTATTAATTCTTTATCTCTGCTTTTTAGTACCTGTTCATACTATACACACATGTCCTAATTAAGCTAGTGTGTTAGAGATAAGAAACTTAAATTAGAGTAAGTTTACCCACATTTGTGGGGAAATAAAGTGGAAAAATATTTAAGGAAACCACCCTCAGTACATCCGAATAGGATTCGAACTCCATTCTCCCTATCATCGTAATTCTAGTCTATTGTAAGATTGATGCCTTGGATCATGCGGTCAGCAACTGAAGCGGGTATTTTTAATATGAGTATTAGTGATAAATAAATACTCAATAATATTCTTGTGTGTGTATATTACACATCATATTGATATAATAATTTATGCTATTTAATAAAAGCGTTTGTAATCATTCGTCGTGTACAACCTGTATTTCATTTATTGACATTTCCCTTGATGTGTAAACCACCGGACGGTGAACTAACCAACGTACAAATTCGGCCAACAACAGTGTACTGCGTGCCTAATGATTGAGTTAATACGCGCCCGCCTCCATATGTGGACACTAGCGGTGACAATAGAAAACCGAATAATTTCCATTCAAAGAGCGCGTACGGAGGGGGGGGGGGATCTAGGATGTTCTAGAGAGGAGGATGGTGGCTTGGAACGGTGGAGGAAGGGGGGTAGAAACCTCGCCACATATTGGAGTTAATTGGGACACACTGCGCATACTGGATTGCTCCAATGTCCGGACGCTAGGGAGGAATTCGCTGTTTGCCGAACCCACTAGCCTATAGCTGGCGTTACTAACAGAGTCAGCGATTTCACAAGTGGCGGGGAGGGTTGGGAAAGGGAAGGGGGTGAAATCCTCTCCTAGGATGGGGTAAAAAAAATAGGGGGGTCGTTTATGGAAAGGGTGATGGAAGCCAAGTTTGAAGAGTCATTACTACCAAATATTGGCCACTTGAATCCTGAATACCATTAAAACACAAAATTGCTGACGATAGGATAAAAAAAATTATGTCCAATAGTTGAAGGTAATCATTTTGAAAGGTTTAAAATGTATTCTCATAATATTAGGGAAAATAATTTAATATAACTAGAATCAAAGGGTGTTACAACATTTAAAATATTATAATATATATGCCTCAACTTGCATTGTTTAACCTAGCATTGAGGTTTTCTAGCAATTGTTAATTTCCATATAAATCAATCCTATTCTCCTTTATTAGTTGTAAAATTAATAAAATACTGGTCATAAAGTATAAACCTAAGCTCTAAAACCAATTTCTTAGAAAAGAACAGCATCTAATGGAAATTTCAATATTAATCAAATGTATTTTAATTAAAAATAATAATAGCATTATTTTGTAACTAAGTGTGTTTAGATATAAAGCTAGCTAATATAGTTCCAATCAGTTTTTTTTTTGTTTGATATGAATTAATGGTATACGGGGGGCGTCGTCATTGGAGGGGACAGGGGCTATCTGTCCAAATGCAATTCTATTAGCACCGTAAAAGAAACTGTGCTTAATTTGGAAAATTATTATTATTATTATTAGCACCGCGTCTTACTACCCGTTCGGGTTATACGCACTTACGCTAATGTGTAATGGTAGGGTGATTGTGAGATGAACGTGGAATCCGAACCACGGTGGAGGCCTGGCATTCCCCACATTCACAAGATGTTTTGTAAGAGGTGAAGGAAGGGTTTGGTTATCAGATAAATCTATGCCGGGACCAAGGATTGAACCCCGGCCGCCAGCATAGAAGTCTGACACCTTACCCCTAGACCGCCAGGTCACCCATTTGGAAAATTAAACTTCACGTTTGAAGTAGTGTAAAATTGATTAAGTTAATACTTTTATATGACCTACACATTTAATACCGTTAGCATATTATTTGTGTTAGTCATTTGATATGTAATGTATTTTTTCATATAGCTTAGAGTAAAAAGAGACTTGTTCTGATTCCTGTAATAATATTGGCTAGCAACACCAATAATTATATATATA
>CABFVX010001885.1:22358-58080 GCA_902151425.1 Timema shepardi | reverse complement strand
GGGGGGGTCATGAAACGTCGAGATTTATCAAAATCCCGAGTTCAATTTTTTTGACGATCACAATACTTTCTCTACCTGTAAGATTGGCAGCCTAAATTTACTGACATAATAAATGGACCTGCCGTTAGACAGAACACATAATAATAATAAAAATAATATATAATATTCAAAAGAAAACTTGCCAATACATCATATCATTACAATTTTCACTTTAGCTAAGTGTAACTAACAGCTTACATTATGTTTTTTTTATGTCATGAATATATCTATTATAAATAATTTAATTGGATTAATATTTATACTTTAATATGATACTATATAACAACTGAATCAAGCTTAAACATGAAAGTTAGGTACCCAATTTATTCGCTTGGAAGTAAGCATAATCTTTAGTTTTATCTGTTTCACAGGCATTATTTCAAATCAATAAAAAACAAAAAAAACATCAAAACAATGTTATGTACTTATTTTTAGAGTTGACAAGAATAATGTTTATCCTTTGATGTGTTCATCACACAAAACAACTTGTGACGTGTCATGTTTACAATAATTTATATAGTTTAAATATAAGCCTATATGTTTAAAAAAAGGGTATGAAGAGTTAAGCTGTCTCATTCTTATGATTTACGGTGCATTTGAATCGTAAACTGTTAAAGAGGAACGGGAAATGTTTGTTAAAGATATACGGAGGACGAACTGGGTAGGTGAAAAAAAACCACACAAAAACATAGAGAATATTTTTTTTTAAATAACTTAACATGAGTAATATAATGACAGGAAATTAGGGAGGATGACGTGTCGTGACAAAACAAAAGGGCTGGGAGGGTTAGGGGCGTGTCTTTTGGATGAATAGGACACACTAAAAGAGTATTTAAAATATACTTTTGAGCGTGTGACAATTTTACACGTCCCTTCATAAAGTTTCCGTAATATGGAATGAGCTATGGTTCTTATATTATTTTGGTTGAACTAAATATAAAATATTGAAGGTTCTGCTTCGCATCAATCGCATTTTACACTAAAGAATCACCGATAGCAAATTTTTGGCCAAAGAATAATAATAATAATATATATATATATATATATATATATGCGTGGTGTGTGTTATAGCTAATTAATTGCTAAGTGATGAGATTAAAATTGTTATTCTTTTAATAATTTCAATTTTCCAACGCCTGTTAATCAACGTGGTAGGCCCTATGCAATATACATATAATTTTTATAATTGAAAACAATTTTTAATGGGTTTCTAGGATACTTTTCTAAAGTGCCTATAGATTCTTTGTTATAGCATTAAGTATTTTAAAATTATGTTGTTTATCATACATTGTTTGGTAAATAAATTACGTAATTGGGTTTAAATATAAATTATACCTTTTATAAAGTTTTTAATATTTACGCTTTTTGTAACCTGAAAAATAAGGGAAAGAAATGAGACTGCTTTGGAGAAGGATAAAATAGGAACTTGAGATAAATAGAGGTTGGTATTCACTGCATTAAAATATGAATATAGTAATTTATTAGGACATAATATTTAATTTCCTATAATTTACGGCACTGTTTTAATTTTTCTACAAGCGAGCAAGAAAGATACAATTTTTTTTTTGCCGGAAAGGTATTTTCACATACTTTATCATTTATATGCCATAATCAACACGGGGCCGATGGTATATCGTACTAAATAAATAACATGAAACCGGCTTCGGTGGCTGAATGGTCTAAGTTGTCATCCTCAGATGGAGATATCTGCTGAAGTTGGGGATATCAAGTCTTGAATACCAATTGAGTCTACTAAGAGTTATTTTTCCTAAACGGTTTCCCACTATTTTTCCACGCATATGCTGGTAGATCCCTCTAAAATGTTCTTTTATCTCCACTCCATTAGAGTAAGTTATTATATATGCGTATAACCAATATGTAGTAAGACACGATGATAAAAAATATAAATAACATGAATAATATGATAACGTAATTAAGGCTATAGTCATATATAAAATTTGACCTTTATCATTTATGCATTTCTCTTAACGCGTATTTTTAATTTACTCAATAAAATATTTAATTGTTTTTACGGTACTAGGAATGTTCCATTCGAAAAGATTATGGGAAGGGGGACATGTCCCCCATGTTCCCTCCTTTAACGACGCCAGTGTTATATCTTCTTTCACATGTTCATGCATCAAGTCCGTCACTTTATATGAATATTATAAATACCTATAAAACACACTAATAATACATTAACAAGTTATTAACTCTTGCCATAAATAACAGTTATTTTTGTATTTTATAGAAGAATCTGCCTATTAAAAGTCTATTGTAATAATGAAGATTGCCCGGACGGATTACATTAAGCATGACGAGATATTAAAAAAAACTCCATCTATTTCCCATCGGAAGACTCGTCGTCACCTAACGTTGTGATTGTTAATGTAAATACTGTACTAGTCGGGGAATGAGAGACTTGTCAGTCAGCGCGTCTCCTCTCTAGCAGGACGCGGCACTTCCGGGGTCCCCTTTGAAGCTCGCGCACACGTGTTTGGGAACCTTTCCTAGAAGCCACTGCGCTTGAGACCAAGTCGAGAAGTCGCCCTGATAACACCGCTTCCATCACACGGTACTCGTATAGCTACACTTCCAATAACTAGTTACTTCCCATTTTCACTCAGGTAACTAAAATGTTAGTCACCTCAGTTGACAAACGGTCTAAGGCGTCACTCATATATTAAACTGGACTGTTGATGACTGGGAGATAGGGTTTTGAATCCTGATCGGGTCTAATGAAAGTGGTTTTTCCTAAATAGTTTTCCTACTCTTCTTCCACGCAAATGAGTGTAGCCTACCTCTAAAATACTTCATTCCTACTCCCTACCTTATTAGAGTATTTATCATGTATGTGTTTATCTGATCAGTTAGTAAAACGCGGTGATAAAAAAAACACTAAAATGTTAGGTAAATACAGTGACACCTTGGACTATTTTTTTGTATTGTGTGTATTTAACGTGCATTATGTGAATATTTTTTACTGCACCGCGACGTTCGGGCTATACGCATATTTACTTATTACGCTAATGTGTTAGATATGAGAAAGTTCGAGTTTTAAAGAAAGTGTTCCTAAATTTTCTTGGGGAAAGAGTAGGAAACTTGTTTAGGAAAACCCACCCCAAGTATACTCGACCGGTATATCAACCTTGGATCTCTCCGTCCCTAAAAGTCCAGCCTAATGCGTGAGTGACGTCTTATACCATTCTACCACCAAAGCTGGTGGGATTTTTTTTAGCATTGCGTCTTACTACCCGTTCGGGTTATACGCTTCAAGTACTAATTACTCTAATGGATTAGGAATTGGGAAGGTTGAATTAGATAAAGTGAACCCGCATTTGCGTGGAGGGAGAGTGGAAAACCATTTAGGAAAAACCACCCCCAGTTCACCTGATCGAGATTCGAACCGTGATCTCCCCGTCCTCAGCAGTCGAGCTCAACACTACAAGCGCGTCAGCCAACTACGCCACCGAGGCGGGTGTGAATTTTATTAATTAGACCAATGTTCCCAAAACTGTGGCAGGCATACCTTTGGGTTAACGTAGCTCTTGGGCTCTCATAACATTAAAAAAAATCAAGTACGTTAAACAGAGACTCTGACTTGATACCAAGGACTTTTAAAAGCATATATATTTCTTTCTATCTTATTTTGACTAACATATAAATTTACCTTCATTATAATTTGTTGTGTCCATTTTACATTACATCATGTAATTGTCTTCGTTTTTTAAAATGAAGAGTTTGAAGAGTTACGATGGTTAGACCATGGCCTCACCAAGGGTAGCCTTAACAAGTGAAATTTTTAGGAAACATTGGATTGTCCCACAGCAGACAGCACATGACGGAGGCTTCGAGCATATTGCAACATCGGTCAACCTTAAGTAGGCCTATTGGTCGACATTGGATAGTTTTGATATCTATATTGGTCAACGTGATGATCAATATTTGTTTTTTTACACCCATTACTTTTTCCGTTGTGTGGTCTGGGTCAATGTTTTATTAAAACCATATTTTTCCTCTACTGGCTTGCTAGGCCTGTCGTAGCTTCATATGCTCTATATTATTTATTATTATTATTAGCACCGCGTCTTACTACCCGTTTGGGTTATACGCACTTACGCTAATGTGTAATGGTAGGGTGACTGTGAGAGGAAATGAAGGACCTACAGTTTAACGTGGAATCCGAACCACGGTGGAGGCCTGGCATTCTTCACATTTACAAGATGTCTTGTCAGAGATGAAGGGAGGGTTTGGTAATCAGATAAATCTTTGCCGGGACCGAAGATTGAACCCCGGCCGCCAGCATAGAAGTCTGACACCTTACCCCTAGACCGCCAGGTCACCCATATGCTTTATAATATAACCTAAGACAAGGACAGGCACAACATCCAGTCCCCGACTGTTAATTCATAACTATGAAAGGGTAAACCCACACTTCACCAATGATAAATTTTTAGGCCATTCCGGGAATTGAACCCGGGACCCTTAGCTCAGTAGAGACATGCTACCAAATGAGACAAGGTGTCGGATTCATTGATCAATATATTGGTCAAAACATTTTAACCGTTTGGCGTCTGTCTGCTGTGTTTGTTCTAGACAAATACAGGGCAAGTTATTAATACAATCCAATATTCATAAAAAGGGCCTTTTATAAATTATAATCAAAATTGTCAAAATTGATAGCATTTGAATTATATTAATAGTATTATTTTATAGACACTAATAATATTTATCAAAGGTGACAGATGCAGACCACAATAATGGACGTATGGATAAATGATAGTAGATAATGGGGCTCTTTCATTGAAAATTGGACTGTAGCCAGCAACATATTGTCGTTATATAGCAAATATTTTCTACTTTGCTTCACTAAAAAAAATTATAGTAATAACACTATTAGCGCCTAAGGCCACACTTCAAAAGAACTACCTACGAATCTCTCGAATCTCAATTACTTTGGCGTTAGGTGAATATCAAGAAATCTTGACCTTCATCCTCCCCCCTCCTCCCCACGCCCTTCAACAAACCCCCATACGTTATTTGAAATTCCGTAAGTTAAACAAATGTGTTTTATTTTGTAGAGGGGAAATTTTCTCAAGCATCAGTGACATGTTTCCGTCTGTCTGTGATAGCGACCCTCGACTAAAAGAGGGTTGAAAGTCCGACCAAAATACAAAGCTTTGCCTTGTTTGATCTGTGTTGGAAACTTAGGGGGTATTTTGTGTGGGTCTTTATGTTGAAGAGTATACAAACACTGAGGAAAGGTTATGTATGTGAACATTTAATATATTTTTTTTAGGACAAGAACAATATAAATACAATATTATTCCTTAGGAATTTAAATAATATGTTAAGGAAAAATATAATTTCTCCCGTTCAATTTGTATGCCCTTATTTTCATTTATAATTTAATTTAACAAAATATATTGTTTTTTTTTTAAATCTACTCTTTCCAGAGATTAACTTATTTATTTTATTTATTTAAGTTATTTTACGTGCACTTTCTGAACCGACTGATTTATCAAGCACACGAGAGTTTCTATAAGCAAGAACAAAAGGGCCTACAGGGGCTTACCAAATTTACCAGAAAATATATTTTCAAAGACCTTCCAGGAATCTTTTACGTGTCACAATCAACATGGGAGTGTAGGCTTTACTTCCCCTCTGAAGGAAGTTGTGCTACTGAAAGTATCGATTTTACCGCTCAGTAAAAATCCTCCGACCCCAGCTGGGTTTGAATTCATGTCCTCAGGTGTGCACGCTCATAAAAGCAGTGTTTCCCCGAAACTAGTAAAACCAGGAGAACAGGAAAAGCACAAAGATTTTTTTTATTTCTGAAAAAAATAAGAGGGGGTGGGGGGAATAAACTAACGCAAGAAAAGGGGTTTTTGCAGTTTTTATAGCAAAGCATGGTTTTGGTCAAAATAATTAGAATTATCCTCCATTAGAAATATTAGAGTTTAATTTTCTTCAATGTGACCTCACCAGTTGCTTATTGCCACTATGTTCATAGCAGATATTCGACAACTGTTGATATCACCACGTGGATAAAAATTAAACTCTATCTTTCTATTAAAGAAATAGTTGATATTGTTTTTACAAAAAAAGTTTTGATTTAAAATCTGCAAATACCCAACTTTTAAGGAATCCCCAACACCCCCAACTTATAAATAGTTTCTCACTTTCACTCAACGCAAATGAGGGTAGACTTCCATTAATTTCCACCCTTCTAAGCCCTTCCTTATAGCATAGCTAAATGCCATTAGTTCAAAAAGGTGGTAAGACACTTGTGGGGATTAAAAAAAAATACTAAGTATGTAAAAATTAAAAATCTGTACTACATATTGTTTAAATACATAAAGTTAACGATTGTTATCAATAACCCTGACACTATATCACGTTTACAATAACTGTTCCAAACATTTATGAGAGGGAGCCTGTTAAACTTTTGAATTTACTAAATAAGCTCTTTTCTTCTGTTACTTTTTCTCATGCACAAGAAATCGTTCCCCACTTTACTTGACTTTCTTTATGTGTGTCTTTCGTTAGCTAAGAGTTTGCCTTTACTAACTTGTAATGGGGTACGCACAAATTTTGAGGGTGAAAATTCTGAGAGAACAGAGTTAAAAAGTTTTGCTTTAATAAATATAGAAAAAGGGAAGTTTTTTTTGCCGGTTTTTTAAAATGTATTTTTTGAATATGTACATTTAAGACTGGAGTTATTAACTGCTCAAACTAAGGAAAATGGACGAGGAAGTTCTTTTTCACCACGTCTCTCTAACCGCTCGGGTTATTCGTAAATGAAGGTGAGGAATTGGATTCATATTAGCATAGCGGTAGTATGAAAAAAACAAAAACGGTTACACATGTTAACCTGGCTTATATTCGAGTCACTTTCCTCCTTTAATCAACATTCCAGTATATTGAGAGACTGACGTTCAAAATCTCGGTAGACTAGACTGCTGATGACGGAAAGATCGAGGTTCAAGTCTCTATCAGGTGTACTGAGAGTGATTTTTCCAAAATTACTCTCCATTTTCCCTCCATGCAAAAGCGAGTATACATACTCTAAATATATAGCCTTCCTAATCCCGAAAATCATCAGTTTATTTAATACATAAGCTATAACCCGTATGTGTAATAGGGCGTGATGCTAAAAAATAATCATTTATAATCAAATAAATAATTATTTAAAGGAATCTTAGAATATATAAAATATTAGTAAGTGGTACTTGATGAATAATGATATAGTACGTTCTGAATTTTTTTTCAAGACAAAAGTTTAGTTACTTATTTTTTATTTATTTTGTTTAGCCATCAAACTGCCAAAAATAAGAAAAAACATAATTTTACTTTCCAAACTATACACATTAATATCTTAAGGATACAGTATGATTCAAAATGAATTTTTAAAACGTGTACAGAGTGCTTACAAAATATTTGTATTAATCACAAAACAGTTTTGAGCTCCAAACAAAGTATAGATTCTAGAGAGTACGTACGGCGTACGTATCCTCTATCAGGATGAAATATGTTGTACTAAAAGCCTCACTCTAATACATCTCACCAGGTTTATTAGAATGTATTAGTGTTTTATTTAGGTGATTTATTATTCTAAATTCAAACAAATACTATCGAGAGTATTTCCTTAAAAAAAAACATGATTTATCCTTAGATTAGGGAAAGTTAAAAACAAAATAAAAAAAATTATATAATATTTGAAAATACAGTAGTATCGAATTATAATAAAAATTACCCTCACTGGCGTGCACTTGGAATTAATAATACAAAGTGCGTGTGAGCATAGTGTCACTGTCAGTCACGAGTCACCGTGGACTGCTCTGAGTGGCCGATACTTTCACAAGTTACTACATTTACGCTCGGTACCCCAACAACTAGTGAAATAAGTCTCTGAATACGCTATGAACCGGAATGGCTCAGTGGTAGAGCATTGTCATGCAAAGCCAAAGATGCCGAGATCTATTCCCGCGTCCAGAGTTGTCATTATTCATTTAATCGAATCGTTAAATAATTTAAGTCTCATATTATACACATACATCGTCCGACCTTCAACACTCTTTTAATAAGATGAATCACAACATGAGAGTAAAGTGTAAAATGAATAGCTTAAAGCGTTATTCCAACGCCACGGAGTTTTAACAAATGATCCGCTGTAATAACTTACACGGGGAAGAGAGAATGTATACATATATTATCAATGTTATGCAATCCATCCTTTCTCCTCGGGTTCAAATATTTAGTTTGGTGTACTGTATGTGTCTCTTACTTTCGTAGCACGAGTTTGTTTTTGTCTCATATCCAACTTAATCGCATTTTTTAAATCGATTACAATCATCAATTAGTAAATCAGTTGTGTGTGTGTGTGCGCGTGCGTTTCTAAACATTAGACTTAAGGAAATAGCAAATATTAAAAAAAAATCTTACTACCCGCCCACTTACTTACTTTGATATACAGGGTGGCCCACAAAAAAGTAGCCCGCCTCCTATATCCAGCAGGCGCCTCACTCTAAATTGGAGGAGGTCAATCCCCTTCCACCCATATTGTGACATGAAGAATGAGCAAGTGAACTGCTTGTCTAAAGTTTTATTGACTTGGAACCGACGACTTTAGGGCGTCCGAACTGACGTAGGCCTAGGTTTCTTCATGTTTGCGCCTGCTGGATGTAAGAGGTGGGCTACTTTTTCGTGGGACACCCTGTATTAGGGAGGTGGAAGGTATAGTATAACGAAAGTGTACCCACATTTAAGTGGGCTGAGGGAAATCTTCTAGTTAAATCAACTTGATACAGCCAGTCGAGATTCGAATACTGACCACTTCGTCACTTACAAAATCAGACAAGGGCTTAAAACCCACCACTGAGCATAATTCAGACATAAATTAGGATCTTTATTTTTATAGCTTTACAAAATTTTAAACAAATAACCAAATTAATATGTTGAGATATTTAGTACTACATTTTTACCGAAGTATAAAAAATAAGTTAATTTATTTGATCTTAAAAACTAAAAACGTTGATAAATTGGCAGCATAAAGCCCTCCCGAGTCGAAGGTGGCTTCGTTATCGGATAGCTCGTGATCATAATTGATCACACATTTGTAGCTGAAGATTCTACACATCCATCACAGACTTTGCCTTAAAATGTGAGTGATGAATGATCCTGGTCACTGGACGAGTCCTGGATAGCTCAGTGGTTTGAGCATTGGTGTACTAAGCCAGAGGTTTTGGGTTCATGATCTGTGTATATGTGTCATTTTTCAATGTTAAGTATAAAATACATCAAACCATTTCAGATCTTTGGCTAGGGACAGAAAGAAGAATTCTAAAATCCACTTTTTTGGGTTCGGACAAATATAAAACGTAGAGATTCATCATACTCTCCAAGTCAAAATCTTTCACAATTACTTTACTTTCTTTTGATATGAAAAATGTTAAAACCTTATTATAAAGTTTTACGTTACTAAAACTACTCTAATGTTTCTATACGTCAACTCATGTGTTATACAGCTGCCCTTTTTTGACAAAACAATGTCGATGTTGTAAAATAAATAATAAATGGTTTTATCGTAGTTTAGTCTCTAAATTTATTTTAATTGGTTCCAAAAGACTATTACAATATCGATCCTATTATAGTTTACATGCTGACTGCAGTTTCCTTGATGTAGCCTAGTTTATTATTTCTCCTTGTTATAAGGAATATAATAAATAAACATCGCCTTATTTACCATCCCATTTTCTCTCTCTCTCTGCTATCTCAAGACTGTACTTCCTGCAAGGGACTATATGTTTCAATTAGTCTCATCCTCTCCACTCCCATCTCATCCTCAACATCACCGAAACCCATCTCCTTTATCCTTGAGAATAGGGCGGTCCACTGTGTGCGCGCATTGCATTCTCCCGAAACCCCAAAAGAGGCCGCAAAATCTCTCTTTCCCCCCCTTGCCCCTACCCTCACCATCCGCCCTACGGACACGGGGATGGAATAATAAGTAGATTAGTCTCTGGGAAGACTTTTTTTTCCTCTCTCTTTCTTGTTCCGTGTAGTCTTTTCTTCTTCCTTTACTCCACATTGTCTTTGAACGAACCATGTTTCACAGACAATGATAACTATGCAGCTACTGTTGAAAGAGTGCTAAGCTACTGCTATATATATATGTATTAAAAATAAACTAAGCCTTGGTTTTATTTGTTTAGAGGCTGCGAGAACTTGAAGAAAAACTCCAGGCTATGAATGTTGGTAATTTCTTTATTAGTAAACAAAAAAAAAAACTAAAATTGTTTCGAAATAAATTAATACTTTCTTTTGTAGCTGATGTCCAAGAAACAAATAAGTACATTTGTTTATTAAACGAAATAAAATATTAAATATCACTTTATATAAAAATAAAGCTACTTGCTTTTTTTGCCCTTAACTCTTATCAATTTATTTAACTCTCAATAAATGTTTTGTAGCTGTGTAACTAAGGGTTGTATATATTATCGAAATTTGGAGGTTATACAATAACCCATTAGACATAACTGCTTTTTATTACCGCATCTTACCACCCGTTGGGGTTATATGCCTATGTACTAATTACTCTAATGTTTTAGGGATTAGGAAGGTTGACTATAGAGGAAGTGTACTCTCATTTGCGTGAAGAAAGAGTGGAAAATCAATTAGGAATAATTCCCCTTAGTATACCCGAGAGGGATCGAACCCCGATCTTCCCGTCATTGTCAGATAATCTATTGTGAGAATGACGCCTTAGACCATGTGGACACTGAAGTTTGTGACTGCTTTTTATTAGTGTAACAGGAGATTTGTTGACTTTCAAGACCAGAATATAAATACGGCCCTACATTTCTATTTCAGTTCAATATTGATCATAATTGGGATTAAATGTTTTCTAGAATATGGTTTGGAAGACCAATCCCGTTTCAAAGTCTCCAGTAAATGGTCAATTTAATGCGGTAGTATAATTCTAAAAAAAATAGACCCCACAATGTAACATGAGTCACTGTTTGGAGAAAGTGGGCGTTTCTACAGCTATGTGACTTTGGAGACTTAGCAATGTAACTCATATCGAATTGTCACATACCTGGAGAGCCCCTAGATTTTTATTCCTGGAAAAAAGGGAAAAAATGGAAGTACACAAAATCTAAAACATTCTGGAATATTCGAATACATACAATTAACTAAACATGGGAAATTAACATGGGACCTTTGGTTTAGTGCACCGATGATCCACCAGGGTTATTCTTCACTCATATTTCAAGGCCAAGTTATTGATGGACGTGTTTATATCATCCGTTATTAGTGAAGAATGACCCTAAGGAAGGAAAAAAGCCTGAATAGTTTATTGGCAAAGGTAAAGCATTGGTGTACCAAGCCAAAGGACCCAGGTTCAATTCCCGTATCCAGGTGTAATTTCGCACTCTATTCTTATATGATTCAGATACGGCTGATTTTCGTAATTACAATAATCTATTCCTCAAACTTCGATTTTCATATACCGAAGAGGGTAATTTATTAACTATTTCATAATCAAATACCCAGGTAATTTAATGTTTATAATTAATTAGTTTGTTAATCATTATTGTTATGTATCCCTAAATTAACTGTACAAGTATGTGTGTAACAATAATTTTTGCATAGCAAGAGCCACATTTATTATACTATGGTTGATAATTATTTTTAAAGACTTATTTTTAAAATTTATGTGATCAAACTAACTCAGAAAATATTGAACAAAAAAACAACCTATCATAGACTCGTATCTTTTAATAATATGAATACATAATTCATAAAACTGGTTTGAAGGACATCATGTTGTTTTTTTACTGTTAATTTACATAAATATAATTTTATTATATAAGATGATTTGTTATATTAATTCAATAGAACTATTATCTACCTATTTTTCAATCATGTGTGATTTATAAACACCATTATCATAGAATTGATCCTAATCGTGCCGACTCACTCGTTGTTTAACCAGTTTATAATATTCAGTTAACGTCAGGACTCAGGAGTGTGGACTATATAGAGGGTGTTTAAAGCTAGCCCCTATCATTCTCCAAGATATCTTATGTCATTAGCCAGCGGGGGTTATACCCCCCTTGTACACGTATCGTTCAGCTATTATTTTACTCTCCCATATATATGTAAATAATGTACATTTTAAATTGTATTAGGTATTTTAAAGATAAACACCGTTTAGTTATAAAAGACCTAGAGACTGAAACACACACATTCAAAAACATATTATATGTTATCCAGAAGACTTTAGCCATCTTAGCTCCTTCATTGAGATTTTATGTAAGTCACAATGAGCTAGTCTAAAAGTTAGCTTACAAAATACGACTTCTAAATCAGAATATAATTATTTTACACTAATTATAAAGACAAAAGAGGATGTATATGTAGTTTTAAGAGTTATTGGGAAAGCAGTTTGATTTTCGGACCATCATTTGCTTTTAACACAAGAGCTTGTTTTTGGGAAACAATATAAATATTAGAAGGTAATATTGTCTTTCTTGGCTTCTTTAAGGTAAATGGTAAAAATTGTGCACATATATGAAATACTAATTTATTTTATTATTATTATTATTATTATTATTATTATTATTATTATTATTATTATTAGCACCGCGTCTTACTACCCGTTCGGGCTATACGCACTTACGCTAATGTGTAATGGTAGGGTGATTTTGAGATGAAATGAAGGAGCTACAGTTTAACGTGGAATCTGAACCACGGTGGNAGGACCTACAGTTTAACGTGGAATCTGAACCACGGTGGAGGCCTGGCATTCCCCACATTCACAAGATGTCTTGTCAGAGGTGAAGGAGGGGTTTGGTAATCAGATACATTTTTGCCAGGACCGAGAATTGAACCCCGGCCGCCAGCATAGAAGGCTGACACCTTACCCCTAGACCGCCAGGTCACCTTATTTTACTACCCTAAAGCATTAGGAACTTGAAAGTTCATTGCCACACTTCCAAAAGTACGCCACCTATCCCTCTTTTGCTAGCTCTATCCAGTCCACCTCATTACACCCTTTCTGTTTAAGGTCCTTTCTAATGATATCTGCGTATAACCCTCATGGGCAGTAAGACGTGGTGCTAATATTACAAATAATAATAATAATAATTTAATATTTTACTCCCATTTGAGTCTAGGTCATTCTATCATGTTTGCCAGTCCTTTGAACGTACTAGTTTTTTTAATAATGAAAACTAATTTAATGTGCTAGAAATTTCAAATTTGAACGCTACCGATTATGCTCTAACATTTACATTGCGCTTGTGTAACTCCCCTTAAAGTGCTTGATAAATACTTTCAAAGAGCATTTTATATAGTTAATAATAAAATTTAGAAAATATGTGATTTATTTTTAGTGTATGAAGATGATAGAGAGCATGCTTGTCATTTTACATGCACATATTAGTGCAGCTACCATAATTGAAAATTAATTACAAGGACGAAAATTAAAGCCTTTTATTACCATGAAGTTGACTTGATTCACTTTTCCTCGTTAATAATTTCAGATTTGTTTCTAATAACATGTTTTTTTCTTTAATATCTATTATTTGATTTTATACGATAATTTAGTAAGAAGAAACTTTTTTTTTCTTACTAAAAGCTATAGGCCTACACGTATGATTGTTATTAGTTATAGTGTTGTTGTCACAGAGACTTAAGGCAAGTGTGTTAGTTATCAACTGTGATCACATTTATACAAATCTCAGAACCGCTGCTAACGTCCCTTAGTTCACAACACTAAAAATAAAATATGACACGCACTAGTGGCCACGCAGAATAAATTCAAGATTATATAGTCTTGTTTAAATTTATGAGCAGTTTGGTGTTCAGATACCTGTGTGGTATACTAGGGGTGTTTTTTCTCATAAATAATGGTTTCACTCTCCACATTTTCATTGAATTCTACCTTGTTCATCTTTAATCTGGACGTGTATTGAATTCAATATTACTCAGACAGGTTGAAGCATGGATAAAACAAAAAATAATGTATAAAAGAGGATCATAACACTCGCTCCAAACTGGTTGGTTATTGTTTTAGACTTAACCCAATAACGTGATAATGATTTAATACATTTAGCGTATTGAATTCAATACAAAGGTTTATTTGTAGTGACTGTTTGTAAATAAAGGAATGTATTTATACAAACTATATGATGTCAAAAGATTATTAAAAATATACTTAACTATTTTCTTTAATAATAAGTTTAAAAAAACCTAACAGCTGGTCTCTTAAAGTGTCGGCCTCGTTCAGCGAGAAAGTATCAGTCGCTGTCAGGCCAAATGAATCAAAATACACTAGTCTCTGTCCTTTTCTGGAACTACTCCTATATTCTGTCTAGGCGTATACTCCTATTCTACCTTCACCTACAACTAAGCTTTGTCAAATCAATAAGAAATAGTAGAGGGAAAACTACGAAACGTCTTGTCTCAAGGTACTTCTCAAATAACAATTTTCTGTTTGAGCCTATCAAAAAACTACTGTAGGGCCTATTTGTAGAGATCTTTATCATCAAGGCTAGTCTTAAATGAGCCCTTATTGGAATCTTTCAACCAAGAGTATAGAAAGGTAATTTTTCCGATGGGAGGNGGGGGGGGGGGGGGTTGTTCCACTTGAAAGTTAACGTTTTGCTTTACATTATTTTGGATACATATTTTTAAAGTAACGCTTCTTGCTACTTGTTTGTGTTATACGCTTAAGTACTAATTACGCTAAGATGTTTGGGTTGAGGAAGGTTGATTTTATAGGAAGTGTACCAGCATTTGCGTGGAGGGAGACTGAAAAACCATTTAGGAAATACCACCCTCATAACAAATTAACAGGTCAACATAAATTATTTTAGAACTCTATTTGAAAAATTTTAGGCACTCTAATTTTATTTAGAATACATAATTTAATTATTAATTAGTGGCTAGGGGAAAAAATTGATATATATATATATATTCACTTTGGAGAGAAAAATAACATTACATTTTGAAAAAAAAGCATTATGTGCATATAAATATTGATAGACTATACATATTTTAATGTATTTTTCCCATAGTGTTTTTGGTAAACTTGGAATTAAGGTCTATAATAGCTATAGTTTTAGTTTTCACACACACAATAAATTGTTAAGCATAGCTTTATTAAATACTAGCTAAATAGCCCATTTTTCTCACGGGAGTTTTGTATAATACATTTCATATTTCCAGCCCCCGTGGATTGGAATATACGGATAACCGCCTCCTCCCTGCTTCACCCCCTTAATTATTGAAATTTAAAAAAATTAAAATAAATCTTGCCCTTTACATAAAAAGAACATCCCTTTCAAAATTCATCATCCCAGCTAAAGTACCTTAGAAGATACGAAAAAACCATCCACTTTTACGCATAAATCTCAAAAATCCTCGAATTTCTTCAATTTTGACAAATAACATTCATGTCAAATTTCGTGTTTCTAACTCAACCAGTTTCGGAAATAAGCATACGCTTTAAAAAAAAGCTACCAACCTCGTTTTCACTCCTTAGGATACGAATATTAAAAATTCGTTGAACACGTTCAATTTTGAAAAAGAACATTCATGCTAAATTTCGTGTTTTACCATATAAATAAATACACAGACCCTAACATAATGCAGTGTTGGTGGTTTACTGGCTGTGTTGGGGGTGAGAAGGATACAAGGGTGTATACTAGATTTTTAAATATTAAATATTACTTTTAATTAAAGCCGTGTGCGTTTGAATGTAAAATACTACATTAAGAGCCTAATAGGAATAGAAAAGTAGTAAATAATGTTTTAGAAATATCATCTACTTTCTCAGAAATGTAAACTACCTCTACCTACTTGTAAAATATATAGTTTTCTTTACATAACATACTACTATAAAAACAAAATCTTATAGTCGAACAATTTATGCACTAGAGCTGAGACGCTTTGTTTGTTTTATAAGCAAGCCAAATGCCATGTTCATAATCAAATGGCGTGTCGAATCAACTCACTAAATAGAAGTTTATTTAATATATAGTCAGAACCGTACAATTCGTGGGTGCTTCCTTTAGGGTTTAATTCACCCTCTCTTTCCAAAAATATCACTCATAATTTATTTTTGTAGTCCTAGACCAGGGATTGGTGAAACTTGTACGACCATTGTGCCAATCAGGGGACTTGATAAATTTTGTACTAGTCTATTGTGTCACATATTATTTACGTTTTTTAATTAGTGTTTGAAACTAAACATTTTTTAATCTTCACGTCTTATATTGTTCAGGCTATGCGTATATTTGATAATTATTGCTATAATAGGGTAGGGATGAGGAAAGAAACATTTTAGACATAATCTACCCGCACTTTCTTGGAAGGAGATTGGGAAGCCCTTTATGAAAAACCACCCTCAGTAGACCCATCCAAGATTCCAACCCAATCTCCTCGTTATCAGCATGCTAATCTAGTATTAATTTGACATAGTGAATTTTTATAGTTATATTATATTTTAGGTTCGAACCGTGTTGTCTTCAACAGCACAAAGATGCACTTAAATATGAGCCAAGACGATTTCTAACCGTTGACTTCAAAAAGTACTGTATGACATGATATGACCGTCGAAATTGTATTGACTTCAAAAAATTATACCATGTTCGAAAAAATTGTATACAATGTTTAATTTCGTTCATGCCGGCGGACCACCCCAAATCGTGTTCGCGTACTACTGGGTGCCATATATGTGCCATCCCTGGCCTATACTGATATCACTATTCACGAGCCCTCTCAGGTAAAATCACCACACTCATACAACAATAGCGTGATTAGAAAAAGTAAGAGTAACCGAACTGGTAGTGATATTTGAGGGGTGAGGGGGTGGGGGGGGGGAATTAATGAAAATACATCAAACCTCTTTTGGAGCCTATGCTGTTGGTTATTTTACAAGCCAGGTCTCAAGCCTATATTTACGTTTTTTAATGGCTTGACATTTGTATATAATTATTTAACTAACACTAATATTTATTAAATTAGCAACAACCAACAAGCCACTAGTATTGTAATATTGAATCCTTTCTCCAAAACCACACACATACACAACACACGACCTTTCACTGCACTCAACACTACGGACTAGTAATGCGGTGCTGTTAAAATTTTGTAAATGGTTTCAAAATGTTTATAGTTACAAAATAATGATTTGCGTGAGTATGGGTGTTTAAAGAGAGGTTGGAGGAAATCTATGTATTCAGCCTACATAAGCTGCCGACTTAATTTCTGACAATTATCCTTTTATTTAATCTTCTCTCTCACTTGCCGATTTATACAATAAGCTCTTACAATTGATAGTAAAAATGTTTGCCTACTTTTCTCTGACTAAAAAACTTGACTAATACCAAGAAACTACCTTTGTTTCCCAATACATGTTTGAACGTATAAAAAAAAGTATTTTATATGTTGCCAGAACTAATTCTACAACCGGAAGTTTACCAGTTGCATATAGAAAATGGATTTTAAAATAATATTCAACTAGTAGGCTTATTTGTTTGAAGGCATTTACATTAAACTGTAGTAAAAGTAAAAAGTTATATCTTGTTAATGTTTTTTGTATGTATACCTCTTTTAGGGTAGTCCAACAAATTCCAGGGGCGGTCTGAAGCCCCCAAGACCCCCACGCTTCCTACTCCCTTGCTTTAAACTTTATTTTGGCGTGGACCCTATTTTGAAATAGCCCATCGTAGATTAAATTTTGCGTTGGATCTGAACGTATGCGCGGCAATTTCTCTCTTACTAAGACGGTCCCCTTAATAGCTAGTTTATAGCCAGAAAGTTGGTACTGATGTTTTTCCTATCCATCCAGAGCAACGCGTGCACTCAGACCTTCGACTAGTTAGTGCTAATTTAAACAGAAAGAGGTTAATCCTTAATTTATACATGAAACTCAGTAATACCGATGATTAAAAAAATATATCTAATTTGAGTAAATATTGATTTATTTCTACCCGCATCGGTGGGCAGGGGGAATAAGCATGAGGCTAGTCTATTATGGTTTCTCAATGACGAGAGGGTGGAGGCTCGAGTCCCAACTTGGTGTTCTAAGTAGGTTCTTTTCCTAAATATATCCCCAGTCTTTTACTCTCCATGCAAATGCGGCTACATTCCTCTAAACACAACCTTACGCATCCATATCTGTTGTGTTATTAAATGTAGGTGACTACCCTAATTAGTTAGTAGGATAAAGTGGGGGGAAAAATTAATTAACAAACGCAAATCGGTGAGAAGACGGTCTAAGTGTCAACCTCATATTTTAGTGTGTCTTTTAGGGATGTGAAAAAAGTATCGATACTTTACTAATATAGATATTTTCCTTTCGATACTAGTATTTTTTTAGTCGATACTTTTTTTCCAAATTGTATCTCCCAAATGTGAATTATGGAAGTGTTCTAAGAAGTTGTATACTGAACAAGCATCTTTTAAAATGTGTTATAAAATAATAAAAACCATTATAATTTTCAGTGTTGAAATAAACATGAAAATACAATTTATGATTCAAAATTTGAAATATTATTACTTGATAAAAAAAAAAGATTAAAATTTCGATACCAATACTTACTGTTATCGATATTTTTCGTTCGATACTAGTATGGTATCGATATTTTTCTTCCGATACTTTTAATGAGTACAGTATCAATATTTTTCTTTAAATACCACATCTCGGGTTTCTTTCTGGGGGTAGAAAGGTCGGGTTTGAATCCCAGCCTGATGTACTGAGGGTCGTTCTTCTTAAATATAGTCCCACTCCTCCTTGACGCAGATGCAGGGACATATTCTCTCAATGTTTCCTTCCCTAACCTTATACCATTAGCTTCGTAATCATATATGCATTTAGTCCAAACGGGTATTGAGACTTGGTGGGAAAACAAACAAAAATAAAATAATGAACACTTCCCAATTTAATCCTAGGTATTTAAAAAATATATATAGGCTTGTATACTTACTAAAATTAATTTGCCTACTTCAGTAGCCGCATGGTCTAAAGCGTAACTTTGACAATATACTATACTGCCAATGACCAAGGATAACAGGGTTCGAATCCCGTTCGGTTGAATTTAGTTTTTTTCTTAAATGGCTTTCCGCTCTCCTTTAACGCAAATGCTGGTACGGTTCCTCTAAATTAAATCTTTTTAATCCCTCACACATTAGCGTAATTAGTACATAAGCGTACAACCTGAACAGGTAGTAAGACGCGATACTAAAAAAAAATAATTACAACTTCTTGATATTAAATATTTTGCATCACAAGTACTGTAATCTTAAACCAAACCGACGCTTTACTGAACACAGTGTAGAAACACAATTCCTGACTAGTTATAAATCCAAAACTTTTTTTATCCTTTGCTACAACCAAACATTAATTATTCGTACTTTAATTAAACTCGACACGTAGAGTTTATAATAATCTTCATTGATTCACTTTCATTTTCCGGACCATTTATACATTTCCGGTGTGCTGGAATTTCCTCTGCGTTCTCTAAACAAATAGTTTCTTTGGTTTAAGAACAGGACATCTCACATTTACGCAATGAAGTATTTTTATTATATAGATCTATTAGTTTGGGTGACATTTTATAAGAATCATTTGTTATGCAAGCTAGTCATTGATTTAAATTATCTTAAATAACAATATTAATTGTAATGATTTTAAGTGTCTTCCACCCGCTTAGGTGACTGAATAGTCTGAGACGTCACTCTTGTGTAAGACTGACCTGATGAAAACGGAGATATCAGGGTTTGAATCCCAGTAATGTTTACTGGGTGTTTTATCCTTCATAATTCTCACCCTCCTTCCAGTCAAATGCGGGTATATTACCTCTGAAATGCTCCCTTCCCCTATACCCCAATTTAGTAATCATTATATAAACGTATAACTTGAACAGATTATAAGACGTGGTGATAACAAAAATAAGTGTATGTCTACAAATCTTAGAGTACAGAGCTCAATTCCCGCCATGACCGGAAAATTCATCATCGATAATAAGTGGATTTCCTCTTTTACAATGAGGAACTCTTTTACAATGAGGAATTGGCGTCCATGGTACTGGGTTTTGTGTCTGCTGTAGATAAGTCATATGTTGGTTAAGAAAGCTCATGTTAAATACCTAAAATAAAGATTATTATTATCATTATTTAGCACCACGTCTTACTACCCGTTCGGGTTATATGCTTTAAGTACTAATTACACTAATGGATTAGGAATTAGGAAGGTTGAATTAGAGGAAGTGAACCCGCGTTTGCGTCGAGGGAGAGTGGAAAACCATTTAGGAAAAACCACCCCCAGTTCATCCGACCGAGATTCGAACCTCGATCTCCCCGTCCTCAGCAATCGAGCTCAACACGACAAGCGCGTTAGCCAACTACGCCACCGAGACGGGTGTAAGATAAAGACCATTGGCCTCTTTTTCGTTTTGACGGTTTCGCTCCTAATCAATTTAATAGGTATGAAAGTAGGTTCGGTGGTTGTTGCCCTCAGATCTAACATTGGACGCCACGCCACGCACAATAGCAGCGCCGCCGCCACCATCGCTCCTGCCAGTGACTTGAATCAAGTTCTGTGAGGAGCGCTAGCTATGTAGGACTTCTATTAGAGAAGTTAGGAGGAGCGGGTAGGCGCGACTCCCTAAATGAAGTAGCTCACAAATTATTCTGGCGGCTCCTTTAACCACTCAAAACCACTGAATGTCGTCCTCTTTCTCTCTCGGTTCTTTACAAACCCTTCCTTGACACTCACACATCCACAGCTTGCGCGCACTCGCACTTCAAATCTCATAGTGAGCAACGAGTATCTTTTTCTTCTTCTTCTTCTAGCCTTTCTTAAAATAAACTGCAAGACAACTTTCAATCAGACTGAACACATAAAAGCAAATAGATTTACCTTAACATTTTATTAAATAATTCCCATTGTACATAGAAGGCCAATTCTTTAAGGGTCTTTAGTTGGTTACCCGCCTCGGTGGCGTAGTTGGATAACGCGCTAGTCATGTTGAGCTCGACCGCTGAGGACGGAGAGATCAAGGTTCGTATCTCGGTTGGAAGAACTGGGGGGAGGGGGGTGTTCTTAATTGGTTTTCCACACTCCCTCCACACAAATGCAGGCTCACTTCCTCTAATTTAACCTTCAGCGTGAGCTGAAATAGTGACAGGTTTTTCTGATCTGAACCGCCATAATCTGCTTGGGGTTACTAACCTTAGCGTTGTGTAGCTCCACTTAATTAATCTGCTGCCTGTAGGGTCTTGACAGTTGAATGGATTTGAATCAGCGCATAATTGAAACAAGTGTGTCGTTTCATAATCTTATTGAGCGATCATTCGGTGACAAGACACTTATTGAAATATATTCAAAACATAATTAACCTAAAATATCGGTTAATACATTGGAAAACCAAGCGTGTTGGTAGTCGTTTCTTTCTAGTTCAAGCCCTATTTCCCTTACGAATGGACGTAACTATCAGACTACTTTAAAAAAAACATGTATCAATGTTTACAGCAAAGAATATGTTAGAGTTTTCTAAAAAAACGCTCCAAATTTCTATTCATATTAAAATCAAGGTATACATTGCCAAGCATTATGGATTCACATTTCTACGATCGTGGGAGTTACTGCACCAATCAAGGCAGATTCTGAACTCCAAATTTGGATGAACATGTGAATCAAGCTTAGCACTTGACCGTGCAAGTCACTAACATACAAATAGTTTCTTAGTCCTTGTAGTTGTGTCGATGAATTTTGTGTGTTTTAGACCAATCGAATATTGGTCTTTGGGCCCCATCGTTTTGCGGTCAGAAAACATGGATTGAACCACGACTCTTGTGCGTGTGATTCGATAATTTACCTCGCCTGTTAGGACTCGTGACGGCACCATCTCCTTCCGGCGTGGTTTGATTCTCCGTGCACATATTATACTACTATAAAGCCAGACGGCTGACTCACTGACATTAATGTTTACCCACTTCCAGATGAGATAGAAATTTGGCATGATTATAGCTTCCAGCCTGTAACCTACGGGAAAATTCCGAAAAGATAAAAAATTTAATTTTCAACTACAAAAAAAAATATTCAAAACTATGGAGCAACTTTAAACATGTTAATAAAGTTCAAAATTAACTTTTGAGGTAATAGTTATATTTTTTAAATGTATGAAAGTAATCTTTCAATATTAGTTGAGTTTACTGAAACATTATAATAGTTTAACTTTTCTTACACTTAATATACATTGCACGTGATCATCCTGTTGTTTAAAATGTTATACACTCATCATTTATAGGATAGGTGAACGCTAAGTATTTCTTTAAAAGTATTTGTAGATATTATTTAGTCCATTTAAGATTAAAGACTGCAATTAAGTGATTAAATCATGTTTAACGAGGTATTTATAAATATGTATAAGTAATTTAAAATCTATTTGAACTGGCTTAAAATATAATCATTTAAGGCTAGCTTTAATTGTAAACTGCCTATTCAGTCCTTAGACACAAGAGCTAAAAATTATAAACTAAAAACGTCAAATGTCTTGATATAGTAATCCAACCTTCAAACCACTGGTATTTAACCAATAATCATTTCGAATATTCAAAACATCTCCATATCAGTCAGCAACGCTAGTCAAAGGAGAACCATTGTTCCGTTGTCTTGTGTTTATCATACCACTGAAGAATTTGAGGAGTTGGCAGCTAAATTTGGTGAGAGGAAAGGGGAGTGTGAGGGGGGCTACCACCAGATAAATTTCTTGCAGAAAGGCATATGTTTTGCGCATGCGTAACTCCCCACTCAAAGGTTTATTTGGCCCCAGTATCTGGTGACTTCTCGTGCAGACTTCTCCCGACGGGAACTTCTGGTAACCACGTGAGGTTGCGGATGGCATTGTTGCGTTAAAACTCCACCTTCCTACCTAAATCTCCGTTCCCCTCACCAAACTTTCTTGGATCCCCCCTCCCCCCTTACTCTTCTTGTAAAAGACGGTGCTATGCCCCGGTTGCTGAGGGTCACTAATCATGAGTCACCCATCCCCCTGCTCGGCCCTTTCTCCCTCCTCCTGGGACATCAATGCTCCCTCTTCATGCACCATTGAAAGAAACAGGACTCCCCATATTTCTTGTTCACGTCAAAAGGTGCACTGGCTTGGGCTTTTCAAGTATTTCCTACCAGCTGCAGTAGAACCTTTCTTCCCTTTTCTCTTTTTCTTTTCAATGAAATTTCGTCTACACCTCAGCAAGGGGTCATTAAGACAACAATCATAGCTAATAAAAGCCCTCCCATATACTTTTTTTTTTGAAGGACATTAAGAGAATAATGAGAACTATAAAACATCACTACAGTTGTTAGAAAATTAGTTGGGTTTTTTTTACTTTGGAGGGGGTGTGGGGATAGCTACTGTGACAGCGTGATGCATTAACGCCTCTGAAATACGACAAAAGGCGCATGTCAGTAGCCGTTTAGCTACAGCAGTTAACTTTCTAAGGAGCTTTCTCTATTTCGCTTGAAAATATTAACTATACTGGATGTTTCAATAAAATATTGTCATGAATATTTTATTTTACTGAATATTTAACGTAAGTTGTTTAAAAAACTAATCGCAATATCACACAACTTTAGTAATATAGCCAATTTTGAAAACGTTTTTAAAGTTTTTATTTTGAGTAGACCTCTTACTGTTTACAGATTAAAGAATAAAAGCTACTACACAATCACACAAACTTTCTCATATTATGTAATATGGCATCGGACATGATTTTCAAAAATAAAAGTTTTGAGTAAACTACTTTTAAGCACATTTTCCTCATAAAAACAAACCCATAGTCTTGTTAATCACAATAATCATTCTTTATATATTTATTTTAAACCAATTAATGTTTCAAATATATTTAACAAAGTTCATATTTTCAAAAATAATCGACTTGTTAGCCATCCTAGAATGATTTGTTATTTGTAAAAGTAAAAAGTATTCTAATTTGTCATGAACTATTGTTCCCAGATTCTAATTTTGAATTCAATAAATATTCAAAGTCGATGTAAAAAAAATAATTCAATTTCGTGGGTAAACTGCCCTTAAATTTATTTATTTTAGATAAATAAAGTACATTATTATTGCCCATATAAAATAATTCATCGATACAAATCTCTAGTCAAATCATTAAATCTATTTTCAAATAAATCAAATTTCACAAAAGATAGTCATTAGTTAATTACTATTAAATATTTTTTAAAAGAAAAACTAATCCATATAACTATTTATAATACAAACAACATAACAAATACACATTTTGAACCAAATTCCTATTTAAAATATTAAAATAAAAAACAGTTTCGTTAAACTAACTACCCATAACTGAATCTTCCCCTCAAAAACAAATTTAGATCTTTATTTATCATGTTCATGTCATACACTCCCTAGATACACATTTCAAGTGAAACATCTATAGCAATTTTAAAAATAATTTGAATTTTCAAAAATCACTCATCAGCAAACCGCCCTTTATCGTTATATACCCAAAACCAAGACTACATATCTATTATTCATACCAAACACTGCCAAGATACCAATTGGGAACCAAATTGTATAAATATTTAATTTTTTTTAATCATTTATTAGTAAACTAACTTCCCATAAACGAATGTTTACTAATATATATATGACTATTTGTATACCACACAATTTCCAGATAAACATTTTGAACAAAATTGTTAAAATTATATTTAAATATTTAGAATTTTCAAAAATTTCCCATGAATAAGTTATACCTATATGATTTTTTGGCCAAAAATCCTACGATACACTTCTAATTATCATCTAAAACAAATCCTAGATATAAATTTTATACAAAATCGTAAGTCAATTTAAAAAAAAATTGGAATCCCAAAAAATTACTAAACAGTAAACAACCCTTAATTGAAGGGCTTGGGTAAAAAAACAATAGTGGAATAGCCCTATACATTTTAATTATAAAGTTTTAATAATATCTATCACTATGTGGCCGAGGACAGACAGACAGGATTGTAAAATTCACTTCTCTGGGTTTGTGTTCACAAAATGTAAATAATAGTCATTATATGAAGATATAGTTTTTCACAATCACAATCAATCTTGAAATTAGAAAGTATAAAAAAAGCATAATAGGATATCAACAAAATTATTTAAAATAATTTAATAGCAGATGATAAATGCATATACTAATGTAGCGTGTTTTACTAATTACAAATTATATATATATTTACACTTAAGGGTACAACTATCATACATCAATATAACACGTACAATCTTGGTCACCGTGTCCACGTCTCTGGTATAACACGACCAGTCCCAAACGCACTCAAAGGAAGACTACTTGCTACCTGGCTATTTGCAACGGTCGCCCCCACCCCCTCTTTCCACATTCCAGTTACAGAGGTTGGTACGCTCACTGCACTCGCAGAATAGTCACTACATCTATCCGTTACACTAATAACGATCTTTACTATATACTTATATTATTATTAATATTATTATTAGCACCATTCGGGTTATACTCGCGCTAATGTGTAATGATAGGGTGATTGTGAGATGAAATGGAGGACCTACAGTTTAACGTGGGATCTGAACCACGGTGGAGGCCTGGCATTCCACACATTTATATACGCATAGTGTGTTGGAGTCCTAACGAATGATCTTAAGTTTACAATATCATATCATATTGAATTAAATATTGTTTGAAACTTATTAATTTTGCCGTAAGATTGTCTTGGAAAAAACTTATGCTTAAGTAGATACATACTTTTTTCCGTTGTATTAGGCAAGGGAGATTACCTAAAAATAGCTCATAGCAAGTATGGTTGACTCTGAACCCGTAAAATGGGCTCAAAACCTATCTGGGTAAATTAGTCTTCTTTTTCACTACATCGTGGCTATTTATGCCTCGTTCAGACTAATATTAATATATTGATTATTATTATTATTATTATCACGTCTTACTACCCGTTCGGGTTATACGTACTTACGCTAATGTGTAATGGTAGGGTGATTGTGAGATAAAATGGAGGATCTACAGTTTAACGTAGAATCCGAACCACGATGGAGGCCTGGCATTCCCCACATTCACAAGATCTCTTGTCATAGGTGAAGGAAGGGTTTGGTAATAAGAATATATTTTTATTCTAGAAAATATTCACCTTCCTTATCCTCTTGCGGTATATTAAACTTTTTTTAAAAAACAACGTCCTACTGCATGTTCAGCCTATGCACACATCTGATAATAACTCTAATGGGGTAGGGCTTAGGAAGGAACCATTTTAAAGGTAATCTACGCGACTTTACATGGAGGGAAAGTGGAAAACCATCAAGGAAAAAACCACCCTCAGTAGAATTGACCGGGATTTGAACACCAACAATTACCAACAGGCCAGTCTAACACGAAAGCGATGCCATAAATCGTTTGGCCACCGAAGCGGGTTGTATTAAACTTAATAAATAAAAAAAAACTGCACACTGTAACAAAAGCGCACCAAGCATTGGATTAAGATTTTAAAAGGATTTTAAAACAAATAAATATCCTACTAAACACTGCTGATTTAATGCGCATTGCCATATCAGTCGCGTTTGTGAAACCACACTTTAAATAAGAAAACTCTGAATCGTTCTGATTATATTTCAACTTGGACAGAATTCGAACCACTCTTTCAAGGCTGGTTGGTCTACCTTTTAAATTTAATGTATGAACAATCTCCAAAAGGGTCGATTATAGTGTCATTACTTTATTGACGCATCTATCAACATACCTACCAACCCCGATTTATCCACCTATTTGACTTGCCTAGACCCACCTTTCAATATACTATATAAAATATACGTATCTAACAATCTCTTTCTTTCCTAAGCAATATAATAGGCCTATCTCAATCAGTCTCTCCAATATCTACACACATCGCGTGTTTATTTTCTACCTCGCGTTCAAACAGAGGTGGCTCGTGCATGGCCACTGCGGAGCTGCAGCACCCACTATTTTCACCTGATATTACCGATAACATTTATAATAATGAGTCCTTTTCTCTTTAATTCTTTCTTTATTTTTGTAGTACAATATCTATTCCTTAGGCTTAATGTCAGTACTTCAGTAGCCATCCCCCAGTTTATGAAAAATATACTTTTTTTGTATGGAACTGTGCGCTTCACAGTGCCAGCAACGTGGTGTTTTACTGTTGTGCGTATGCGCACATAGGAAAGGGGTGGGAAGGAAGGTGGGACTTCCAGGTAGAGAGAGCACTGCTGCTCTCGCAGTGCTGGCTCTGGCGTGATGGTGGAAGGAAGTTTCTTTTTTACTCAGCATGAGCTGTGCTTAAAAACTGTGTACCTATATTCTTGAATGTGATAAAGTGTAGAAGAGTGTAGAATTAGATTATTATTCTGCTTCCAGTTATTCTATTTGATTCTTTTTTTTTAGTTCTTTTATTTAACAGAAAACTTTAACTATGGTTTTGCATACCCAAGAAATAAGTTCTGTAACTGTAAGTGGACTTCAACAGCTTAAGTTTTCACAGCTATCTCTCCATGAGAAAGTTACAGTTAAGAAAAGAGGTCGTTCAACACCTGATATTCTAATATCTCAGCCAGGCAAAAGTAACAACAAGAAATATATTAGTAGCTTTAATTCTGAACGGTACCCACGGAATAGTTGGCTTTGCGGCTGTGAAGTAAAAAAATGCACGGTTTTGCTTCCCGTGTTAGCAGCACCCCCACTAATTTTAGCTACGAGCCACCACTGCGTTCGAATCTAGTTTTTATATTTCTAACGCTCTAATTTTATCTGGGAGACCTATTTATTCTCACTCTGTATAAATAGCTTTCCATTTTTTCACCATTGTCTGTCTCTATACCACCTTTTCTCAAGAAATATCTTCTATTGTTTTTCACAATTCTGGTTCACCCGTTTCTTAGAACCATACAGTGCTAATCCTACAAAAGAGTTCTTTATGTTCTTAGTAGGCTGAAGAGCTGTAGCAAAGTGCTTTATTCATAATCTGTGGAATTATTTCCCTTCCAAGTCATCTCAGACTTATTAAGTTTCTAAGTGAATAAGAAACTCTCCTCTCGGTTGAGTAAAGTACCGGCTAGAGTTACACTTGAAAGAGGATAGGAGAGTCAGACAACATAAGCGCTCCTGTTTCGTACATTACGAGTGAGAACAAACTATTTCTTTAAATGAAGAGAGGTCGATAAACGTTTAGATAACTTACTAATGACCGGCCAACGCCAGTGTTTCTAGGCGCGCTATTAAAAGAAAGTGGATTGTACTACACACGTTCCATGTATTTGAAATACATTTTTACAAAATATTTGGGGGAAAATACATTTTCTATGAACTTTTATTTTAATTACTTTAAAATAGGGATGGAAGGAAATGCGAGTATTTTTGAGGCTTTATCATTATTTGTTCAAATTTATTTTTTGCTAAAATAAATAAAATATTGCTTTAATAGACACTAACATTATATATGGCATTAGGAATTTGAAAGTTCATTGCCGCACTTACAAAAGTACGCCACCTATCCCTATATTGAGCTAGCTCTATCCAGTTCACTTCATTACACCCTACTCCTCTTGAGATAGTTCTATCCAGTCCACCCATTACACACTATCACTATCTTGAGATAGTTCTATAGAGTCCACTTCATTACACCCTACTCCTATATTGAGATAGTTCTATCCAGTCCACCCATTACACCCTATCACTATCTTGAGATAGTTCTATCCAGTCCACCCATTACACCCTACCCCTATCTTGAGATAGTTCTATCCAGTCCACTTATTACACTTTTTCGTTATCTTGAGCTAGATCTATCCAGTCACCCTTATTACACCCTACCCCCATATTGAGATAGTTATATCCAATTCACTTTATCACAACCTATCAGTATCTTGAGCTAATTCTATCCAGTCCACTTCATCACACCCTAACACTAGCTTGTGATAGTTCTATCCAGTCCCCCTCATTATGTCCATTTCACTCCATCTCTTCAATGTTAATTCAACAGTTTTTAATATTTTTCATGAGAATCGTTTATTTTGACCAGAAAATGTTAAAATAATATATATTTTTTAAACTGGCCAAACTACGCAATTACTATTAAAAATAATCAAAAACTGTCAATTACAATATTTAAAAAAATAAACAAAATGTATCTACTGAAGCCGTATTTTATCAACAGATGTTTTTGTGATAAAACTGAAACAATGAGTACCATATTTCACGTTTTCTTTTGTCCCATATTAGCACCAAGGTTTAATAAATGCAGGGATCAAAAGATGGTGGCTCACGGGCCAGATACAGATACAGCCTTCAGACATGTTTTGTTTGACTCCCACAGTGTTTTTATATTAAATAAAAGGAATTATTTACTACTCAACCTTTAAAAATCTAGATATTTAACATAACAATCCATCTATCTGTCTTAACTTGAAAAATTTAAAGATATATGCTGACGAATGAATGGTGGAGAAAAAAAAATTGTGTCAGTTTTCAAATCATAAGCTTTGAAAACTACAAAACATAGTAATTATTCTACTATTTCTGTTTTTTTTTCAAGGCCTAAAATAAATAACACCAATATTAAACACGTTTGTTTTATGTTACGCGCTTAATACATAGTTCATTAAAACTAAAGAAAGTTTGATTAATGTTACCTGCCTGGCGTCTGTAAGCATTTTGAGTTTGTGGCCTCTGATACCTGCAATCACCATTATTTTGAATTAACAACAACAATCTAAGTATTTTTGAGCCATTTTGATAGTTAAGATAATTTAAAACTCTTTGCCAAAAATGATTTAAATGTAAATAAAACCCGCTTTGGTGGCCTCATGGTCCAGTGCGTCACTCTTTCAATATAGAATTAACTGCCAATGACGTGCAGATCAGGGTTCGAATACTGGTCGGGTGTACTGAAGATGTTTTTTTCCTAAATGATTTTTTCACACTCTCTCCACGTAAATCTAGGTACTCTTCCTCTAAATTCAACCTTCCTCATCACTTACCCATCAACGTAATTAGTATATAAACGTACATCTAGAATGGGTAGTAAAACGCGGTGATAAATGTTTTTATATACTAAGTGTTTTCAAATTATGAAATCATTATTTTCGTGTTACTACCAAATGCCATAATAATAAATGTAATGTTTCCCTTTATTCAATTTACAAACCTTTAACCCGAGGCTATCATAGATACATTATATTACCGATTTATTCAGTTTAGTGTTGTTAATTAAAGTTGTCATCACCAAACAAATAAACGAAAATGTGTATAAGTTAAGAGTTAAATAGAAATGCAAAATTCCGAGGATTATAATTAAACAAATTGCAACCAATCAACACTTTAGTATCAAATTAACAAAAATACTACCGAAGGTAGATAATAGCGTACTTTGCTTCTTCCCAGAAACCCGGGGTTCGTTATTCACCTAGTATATAATTATACTTGTAATCGATAATTTCCTTTTTTTTTCCTCTGACAAATGCTGATTTACTCTTTTTTAAATAAAACACACTCATCATATTTCCATGAGTTGAATGGGTTTTTTAGGGACACTTTATGTGGACATTTTGAACAACTAATTATTGCAGTCCATGACTCGCAAACTAACTTAATTATAATCACAAAAAATGTATTCCCTTGGTTGTGAATTCACGACTATAGACAGGGAATCCTTGATTTAATCAAACATTAATTTTTTTCTAGACATGTCCAGAATCTAAAATGGGACTATTAACTTAGTATAAAGGACACGCTAATGACTAAGCCAAGAGGTCTAAAAGGCAAGATATTATTATTATTATTATTATTAGAACCGCGTCTTAAGCCCGTTCGGGTTATACGCACTTACGCTAATGTGTAATGGTAGGGTGATTGTGAGATGAAATGGAGGACCTACAGTTTAACGTGGAATCCGAACCACGGTGGAGGCCTGGCATTCCCCACATTCACAAGATGTCTTGTCAGAGGTGAAGGAAGGGTTTGGTAATCAGATAAATCTGTGCCAGTACCGGGGATTGAACCCCGGCCGCCAGCACAAAAGTCTGACACCTTACCCCTAGACCGCCAGGTCACCCAAAAGGCAAGATAGTTAAATATGTTAATCGTTATATATAGCGCTAAAGTGTATAAATATTATAAAGTATTTAGTACAAATGTTAATGGAAGGGCAGAAAGTGGTTCGGTGGATAGGAACTACAAATAAATATAAGTAAAATATTAAAATAAATTTAAACACATAATTTTAGTACATAGTTCTAACATATAGTAGTTATTATTATAACTATGAAGTTTATTTTCAAAAGTTTCAACTATGTATAATAGGATTCTGGCGAGAAGAACAATATCTAAAAGTTAAAAAAACTCAGTTTTATATAATTTTTAATAGATATTGTTAGTAGTCTATATAAAAATAAAAATAATCCTGGCGATAAAGTAAAATATTATAAATGCCGGCAGAAAAATTATTTATTTGTATATTTTCTAAGCCTTGATTATTATATGCCCACAGTTCACATCGATGATCACGTGGACTAAATACCAATCTAATTTTGTCTATTTTATCTTTTTACTAGAAGGTTGGGGCTTGAATTCCTTCCAGATGTACTCAATATGTTTTTTTATTTTCTAAATTGTTTATCCATCACTCTCCATGCAAATTCTGATACATAAATTGATGCGCAAATCCCTAAAATATAGTAAGAGCCAATGGTAGGCATTAAATGTCTATAATTGTGAAGTAATTCGATTCCACTCGTTGTTTTAAAATGTTTATGATGCCCTCGTTTGCTCTCTGACTCCTGTAACTATCAGTGAGACTCTCTCTCTCTTGGTCATGTGACAACTCACCGACAAACTGGAAACTTTTTAGAGGTTATTGTTAAACTTTCCGGTGACCGCGTGGTTTAAATCGTCACTACCGAACTTGGTTTGCTTATGACGGAAAGGTCTAGGCTCCCATCGCGACAGGGTTCACTGCAGTTATCTTATCATTGTATCAGCCCCTATCTCCTCATGCAGCTAATGCGGTTGCATATCCTATAACAACCCTCCTCATACCTTCTTCATAAACTTAGCGGTAAACATCCTTTGGCTTAAAATTGTCAAATAAAATTTTTAATCCGGATCGGTGGACCCGGGGGCTGATTGATCAGTTTCGTCTGGTCTGAATTTCCAGTGACGTAGAAGGTGATGCTCGAATCCCACCCGCGTCTATTTTATGAATGAGATTCCTCTTAAATTATGATATATTTACTTTTTACTAGGCCTTCCAATCCCAGCGTGATAAATGCAAATATCGTCATCCTAGAATGCAAATGTTTTATCTCCAAATGTGTTAAATTTGAGATATTTGGTGCTTACATATAATTAGAAAGCCCATGGTTCACCTGCGGTGAGATTGAAATTACTTTATAATTAATTAAGAGGATACAAGCTTGAGTTGTCATCTAGTAACATTGGTTTTATACACATGGTCGAATTTCAATGCTCTTTTACACAAAAGTGGGAAATTGGACATAGAACACTTGCATTCTCGGGTGACATGTGAATATCTCTCACGGGATATAAAACGTTTTGCACACATACAAAAAATCTTCGTATATTTATATCTTGAATCCAAATCCGTGTTGCTGTGATAATATAGACCATAAATGGCCATAAGGATTCGTTTTGGGCCCTAGGTTTATTAAATAACTGAAAACATACTTTCTAAAGTTTTAAAAGCTGGGAATAAAATGAGAAGTGAATTATTATTTATTTTAACGGCTCAAGTAAATTTTATTTTTTGCACATTACCTATTTACTAATAAAACATTCATTTGCCTTTTTAAGACAACATCAGAAACATTTTATGTCTTAAAAACACGTATACTAGACATAAAATATACTAAAATCTCGTTACCAATTTCTAACTACGTACTAATCTCAATATTAAATGGCTAGTAGCTTTTGAGAATCCAAGTCAAAAGTTTCATGGTCTCGTCTTTAATTAAAACTCTTGTGATGGTTACAAATTTTATGGGTGTCACAAAGTCGATAGGGTGTTAAGGAAGAAACTTGGGAAAAAAAAGAGTGAGATGCCAAACATTACATAAAACTAGACTGGTAAATAGGTTGAAAAAAATAGAAGGTTATAGAATAAAAGGACGTGAAATATTAATAAGGAAATATTTGGGGAAGTAGGTATTTAAACAAATGTAAATTTTTCAATTAAATATATACATTTCATAAGTCCGATCGATGGGCTTATAGGATATAATTATTTTGCTCAAATTTTTATCAAACCAGTTCATAGGAAAATAATAATAATAGTAAACCTTATAACGTTTAAAAGAGATAGCCTGATATATTGTTTGTTCGCCTCCATTAGGGTGACATTTGATATAACGATTGAATTGGGTCCACGTTTGCTGTTATGTATTGTAATAATTAATAAAGGGATTATGTCTTACTTTAGAAAACAAAAGTTCTGGTGTTTTATATATATTTTTTAAATTTTAAGTAGCTAAACAATTTTTTGCTAGATATTTCACAACGTTGTAGATAAAAGCCCGACTATTAAGTTATATGCATGATAATTCCCGACACGTGAGATTTAGAACACAGATTAAGATGTCATAGACTCCACCTACACGGCTCCTCGTCAGAAAGGAAATTGAAAAGATGCGTACTCTGAAGGGGTATATCAAGCAACATTTCCTTCTATAATCTTCCTAAATGAAAAAAGGGTGTGGTCATCCAGGTGCGTTTCTGTTCACAAAACTGCGTTGTATTTTTAAACAGAGACGTAGGAGGATGTCACCATACCTTGCAACTTAACAACTTAACACAAATAAATCTTACTACCTTCTCTCATTTAAAATATCGTAATTTTTAATAAAGATGTGAATAATAAATTATTGAGATGTATAATTCCAGATCTTTACAACCTATTGAATATCGATCGTATCTTATAGAGATATATTACTGAATAGGATAAAATTATTGGAATAACCAAGGTTTGTGAAAATAATAATTGACCCTAATTTAACAACAACAAAAAAAACCTTAAAATAACACGCCGATTATCGGAATATATTCTGAGGAAACCTCGTTCAGTGATGTGAATACTCTGATAAAATGCACCACTTTTATATTCTTATTCTAAACGTATCAAGCACACCAGCAAGAACCCAACACACTATCAAAATCTACCGCAATTTGAGAAGGGAGGAAACCCATTTTATAGTATTAAATTAAAAACCCTTTCGGTTAATGATCCCGGACCCTTATTGTATATGAAGATGTGCGACCCAGTACCCATGGAGCTAAGATATAGCACCACCATGTCTTCTTTGGTGCTGAGTGACAGCTCACAGCTGATGGCTGACTGCTTTGAGAAGCTACCAGACCAATTTATTTATCCCTACGTCAAACCATTTGATTTGCAAAAACATGTGTTTGGCAGATGTCACTTCTGACAGTCAAAATTTAGGTATATACCTTAATGTTGACTGTCAGAAGTCAGCTGTAAGCTGTCAGTCAGCACCAAAGAAGCCATGGGGCTACTGTATTGGGTCTTATCTGGAGTCATATCTCCACTGGTGGACACGAGGATTAAGACATTAACCCCGTCTGGATTGGTTTTCCGGTGAACGGGCAAGTTTGGGTTTGAACCTTTACCGTGTCTTAGTAAGAGTATTTTTCCCTACATCATTTACCACTCCCTTTCCCCCAAAAAATGTTGGTTTATAAAGACATGTGAATGAGAATTTCAAAAGTACAAGATAGGTGGACACTAGTCTGTAATTGGAAAATGTTTCACCTCACGCTAAAAAACAACAATTAACCTATCTTGGTGGGGGGGTCTTAATTTGAAACGTACAGTTGTATCATATTCAAAACAAACATGTTTCAATTTAAATACGGTTTCATTTTGGCACCGGCGACTATAGTAATTGAGTTATTGTGTCGCGTGCGCTACACAGTGTGTCCAATAAAAAAAAAAGAAGACAGGAAAGCTAATGAAAATTCAATGTCACATATAAAAACGTTGTCAAACTAACACCAATATTCAATTTGTTAGTCTACCGTTCTGTTCAATATGCGAACGAGTTATTTGTGCACATGTTCAGTCTGTCCCTTTCCTTCCCTGAAACAACTATGTTCCCCCTATGTGACCCCTCTGACGCCCTACATCACTGTCTATATATATATATATAGACAGTGATGTAGGGCGTCAGAGGGGTCACATAGGGGGAACATAGTTGTTTCAGGGAAGGAAAGGGACAGACTGAACATGTGCACAAATAACTCGTTCGCATATTGAACAGAACGGTAGACTAACAAATTGAATATTGGTGTTAGTTTGACAACGTTTTTATATGTGACATTGAATTTTCATTAGCTTTCCTGTCTTCTTTTTTTTTTATTGGACACACTGTGTAGCGCACGCGACACAATAACTCAATTACTATAGTCGCCGGTGCCAAAATGAAACCGTATTTAAATTGAAACATGTTTGTTTTGAATATGATACAACTGTACGTTTCAAATTAAGACCCCCCCACCAAGATAGGTTAATTGTTGTTTTTTAGCGTGAGGTGAAACATTTTCCAATTACAGACTAGTGTCCACCTATCTTGTA
>CABFVX010001884.1:103707-137681 GCA_902151425.1 Timema shepardi | reverse complement strand
ATGAACGAATATATGAGGCATTCCTGTAAAAATGTATAATAAATATTATGTATGATGTGTTTACTGTATAATAAATATATATATATATATTTTGTAATATCCGTGTTTTATTCACTCCCCCGTGCGCCGTGGGGAAAGGAAATTTTTTTTAAATATAGACCGTTGTTTTATATGAAGGGATGTTGCTTGTCCATCCCCCCAGCACACATTAATACTCAATTATCACACATTAATAATCAATTAGCACACATCAATAATCAAAAGGTGCCACGTGACTTCAAACAAGGATGTTTACGAATTCTCAATTATCAATCATCGATAATCAATTAGCAATCATCAATAATCGATATGTCGGGGGGCTGCAGGTGTAGGGGTGGGTGGTATGCGGAGTTCCAATGGACAATAGCTTTTTCATACTCAAATATTACCCAACGGTCTACAACGATGTTTACTCGTCAAGGACGCCCACAAGCTTGTTTACGAATTCTTCAATAACAAAACGTCACATATATAGACCATTTTAGATATAAACGCTCTGAATATGTTACATATAGTCTTTTTTATGTATGAAAGACTGTTTTGTTAAGGCGTACACACTACTTACGCCACTAATACAGTGTGTTAGTACAAACAATTATAAATAATGTTTGTGATCAAAGTTCTTCTTATTTCTGTCTATTTTTATGTAAGGCAGTAAAGTGTTTTCCAAAGTTATAAAGCATCTAATTTACTCTCAACTTATGTGGAAATATATTCGAGTGAAGCTATATTTATGAAACACTATCTAATATCTGGCCTTGTTTGTGTTCGAGATGTTTTGGATGTTGTTAAGGAAGCAAGTGTGCCCAAAGCGACCACTTCATGGGATTGTGAAGTGGCCAAATATCACGCCAGCTTCATGGAGAGATGAGTCCCAAACATACTGTCTCATACATCTCCTATAACTGAATTATGAATATATTGCCAATAGGATAGGGTGGAGAAATACCTTTCTAGGTTCGAAAATAATAAATATTCCTTTGTATGTTATATTTTATAATCAAACTGATGATAACTTAGTACTCACTATATGATAATCTGTAATTATGTTTGTCTTACCAAATTAACTTTTAAGGTGCTGAAATGGAACTATACTAATCGTATTTCCAAAAAAGTGTTGATATATTTAGATTCTTCAATTGGCAAGTAACCCAAGGGGACATATTCCCATGTTCTTATGTAAAGCAGCAAGATTACAATCGCTAAAACCATTTAAGTTTATTAAATTGATATTATCATTGGGAAAGATATAAACCCTATTAAGTATTATGTAAACTTATTTTAATCACTTGATTTATTTTTTATTTGGTCAGTGACATTAAAAAAAAAATATATGAAATCTTTAGCGTTAGTGATAAATACATGATCTAATTGTATAAAAAGTGTTCAGCAAGATATTTGTCAAATTTATAAATACCCCAGGGTATTCAGATTGTTACATGTTAAAAATCATACAAATATTTTAGTGTATCCAGATATATAATTGTCAAGTATTATATAAATACATAGGCGTGTTCATCTAAATGTTTGTTGTTTACTTTATATATATACAGCGAGTTGTTCAAAAGTTGTACAAATAGATACTTTTTTGAATACTTGTTTGAAACTTTTCCAAATATTGGTTTATAAATTAAATATATGATATACTTATTTTTTCTTCGAAATAGATTAGAAGTTTAGCCCTTATTTGGGGGATTCGGACCTGGATCCTTAATCAGGAAGTTGATGCTTTATCAAATTACTATAGAGCGAATGCCCATAAATGCTATAGTGATAACAAATATGTAACTCTTGATCCAATTATTTTCAATTGTCTCCAAATACTCACTAATAAAAACCAAAATATTGATAAGGGTTGTGGGTTATTCTCAAACACTTATACTCTCTCCAACTCTCCTTGAATGCAAATCTAAGTACAATTCTGATAGTTGTATTCTTGCTCAAACTAACTATATTAGTCAACATAAATATGGCGGGAAATACGGTATAGGACTAAAAAAAAGTTTTTGTATGGTCTAATTATATCACCGTGTGACCTACAAGACAATTTGGCTTTAGAACAAATACTTACTCTATGGCATTAAGAACTCGAAAGGTAATTGCCGCAACTACAATAGTACGCCACCTGTCTATATCTTGAGCTAGTTCTAACCAGTCCACCTCATTAGATCCTATCCCTATCTTGAGCTAGCTCTATTCAGTCCACCTCAATACCTCCTATTATTTCAGGTTCATTCTAATGTTATCCTCCCATCTCCGTCTAAGTCTTCCCAATAGTTTCTTCCCGTTGTGTTAACCATTCAATAACTTGAACACGGTTCTAGATTCTCCCTTTGAAATAAACACTATATATAAGTTATTTAATCCTCTTTCCAAGCCGATGCGGGCACATTTGATTTAATCTAATCCCCTATATCCTCTTTCTATTCTAGAGCAGACCTTGTTTCTCGCTCCATGCTGATACAATAGTGCGAGGTTCTGATCTTGAGAGTAACAAAGTAGAGAGTATTGTTCTAGGGACTCTTCGGTTAAATGTACCCTCTGTTTAGCCCGAAAGGTAGCAGTCTTATCTTCACAGATTACACCATAGCCCTATATTTTACGCAATACCATAGTTGGAACATGCAAGGCAAGCTTACTACCTCTAAGGGTAAATTAAGCGTACCTTCCCCGAAGAGAGGTAAAAAAAACCTAGGTCTGTTTAACTACGAGTCATACGCAGCTTGCTCGCCTCCTAAAGTCACTGAAGTATTTCATCAGTGCCCTTTTCTAGGCACAGTTTCATAATTAATTGAGACCTATGTTCGGCCCGGCTGTAGGTAATTCACAGTATATGTGATCGTAACCGAGCATATTTAACCAAGGATCTATTGAGCCTAATTTTATACCAAAGTCATATGATATTTTATCATTGTGTTTTAGTGTAAATACGGTCTCACAATGGACTATAATATACATTCGTCTGAGCTTTAGAGCGTAGCCAGAGTTTCGTGGCAGACTCTATTATATGTTTAACATAATCGAAAGGCAGGCCATTCACATTATACAGGTGTTGCCGGATTAAACAGTCAAACTTTGGGTAGGGGTAGAGGATCGACAAAGTAACTCAAAATATTCTTTGTAGAGCTCGTTTTCGCTTCCTTTTCAAGCAAAGAGAAACAACTAAATAAAAACATGTTTTTCTGTGTAACCCCCAAAATTATTATTTTTATCAAAAAAATACCTTGGTATAAACGATGTGCCAAATTAAATTATCATTAATATAATTCTTCATTTGTTCCGATCTTTTGCTTAGTTTAGAAATAATCCGGTATGAACAATTAAATGATATATGTGAAAGACATTGAAAAACAACTTAGTTCGTCACAACAACTCTACTTCAATAAGCTAAACTATAAATATTAATCAAAAGAGTGATTTTTAATTAATTATTAATATAATAGTAGTAACCTACTATTAAATACACCAGTTAAATAAAAGCTTGTGTTTGGTTAGATTTTAGAATATGTTTGATCCTTTGGAGGGGAAATAGGCCAGAAAGACTCGGCCTTTCTGTACAGTGAGCTATACAACTGAACAGCCGCTGTATACTAGCTCGTTTATAATGGAATAATGTTGGTATCTATTTGTAGAATCCTCGGTTCTCATCTCATCTCCACTGGTTGGCTGGTTAGTTTAGCCTCTTGCCAGATCACCACAAGCTAGCATCTCCCAGCTTTTTTTTTACTCTAGAGGAATAGAGGAACAGCGTGTTTTTCCTTCAGAATAAGATGAAGGTAAGTGCCACCACTACGTTATCAGATGAATGGATATAGAGGAACGTAATATCTCTCAATATTTTAATAACTAATAAAATCTATTCTGATACAATTATTCAGAAAATAGTATTGTTTTCCATCTACATCGCTTTCCTTCGTTACTTTCTAGGCTCTGAGTGAACATTTTACAAAGTTATTTGTCCAAAGTAGTTAGTGCACGATTTGTGTTCATTTAAATGGGGCCATAATTATTATATTTCATTTTTTGAAGAAATCGATGTTTCCGTTAACATTTGGTATTGAAAAGCTGTATCATTTCAGGTATGAATAGTAAACAAATCAAATACCTATTGTGGAAAATTGCCATTAGTCTTGTTGGGCTTAAAGGCAAGAAGCAAAAGGTGCGTATAGCCCGAACGGTTAGTAAGACTCAGTGCTAGAAATATAAGACAGCAAAAAAAGTTATTGGTTAGACTTATCATATTTATTTGGAGGGTATGCAATGGGGTCACCTTGCCATTGACCGCAATTAGAAGAATCACCAAAGGACCTTCTCTAAGATACGAACCCAGAGTCTTATCTTTCTTTTTTCAACCTGATTGGGTTCGGTATTTATAATACTGTCATAAAAAAATATATAACACAAATGAAATTAAGGAAGACTTTAGAAAGTTAATAATAAATATATGGAAAAGAAGTTAAAATTGAACAATAAATTCAAAGACACTAAATTTAGGTTAAGGCTTTTAAAGAAATTGGGATAATCAAATAAACTAATGAACAAGAAAACCTACGTTTTGAAATGGAACGACAATATCAATTTAATTTGCTTTCTGTATTTTTTAAAGCTAATTATCACTTTTTTCTAAATTTAATTTAAATTTTCTCTTACATTTGTAACTCACTCAATAAATTCAATTTTCTAATTTTCCAATCTTTTATCTTTTTTTGGTTCAAACCATTTTAAACAAGGACTGCTAAGCGGTATAAACTATGTAACAGTGATAAATAGGGTATATTATAGTAAGTGCACCCGCACTATACTGAGGAAAGGATGGGAAGACAAATGGTTAAATTTGGAAAATCATCCCCTTATGCACTTATCTAAGATTCAAACCTTGACCTCCCAGCCGCATGCAATCTACTCTATTGAAATCCTCACGCCTTAGACCATATGGTCATCGTTGAGGGTCCGTACCTACTAATCGGCAATTACTAGACTCTTGCTCTGAGGCTTAGCCACTGGTTTTTTTAATAGCAGCCCATCTTGCCCAACATATTGGCGGTAGTGCATGTGGCGTGGGCGTCCTTCCTTCTCCCCACTCTCTCTCTCTCTCTTCTCATTTCATCCTCTTCCTAGTCTTCTTGGTTGTTTTTTCGCAGAGTTATTTTATTGCGTTATTGCCTTGCAGTTCGTCCAGCTACAGGCTATTTATAATCGTCCACCAGTGGTCGGTTGGTTGGCCGGTTGCTACTTCGCATGCTCGGAAACTCGTAGAGAAAAGTGTACAGTTTCCTGGTCGTTGCCTTTACGTCCCATATAAGTTAGGCACGGCGCTCGTCCGGTTTAAAGTTACAGCGCGCTTGTTCCTAGCCTTGGCTCACAGCGAAATCCAGAGAGAGAGATTAATTAATGCCTGCATTTGAAAGTTTTCTTCAAACCCGTCTTCTAACAAATTTACTGTGCTTTTATAATTGAGTTTGCAAATATTGGTTCCTTGCAAACATATAGTTATATCAGAAAAATGGCAAAGTACCTTAACTTAAGACACAACAACTAATATAAAACACACAACACTTGTGGGAATTATTTCGAAAACTAAATTTAATCATTGGCCCACTCTTTGTTTATCTATATTATTAATAATACCCGCTTCGGTGGCCGCAAGGTGATAATCTCGCAATAGACTAGACTGCCGATGACGGTGAGATCAAGGTTCAATCCTGGTAGGGTGTACTGAGGGTAGTTTTCCCTAAATGGTTTTTACTCTCACTCCACGTATTTGTGGGTACACTTCCTTTTCATTCAACCATCTTAATACCTAATCTATTAGAATAACTACTACATAGTCGGGGGGTGGAGGGAGAGGAGGGGGAGAGGAGGGGGAGAGGAGGGGGAGAGGAGGGTAAGATGCAGTGCTAATAATAATAGTAATAATATAAATAAAAGGCATGTGGTTCCTGTTTTTCCAAAGTTTTTCTCAAACTTTCCGATAAAGGGCAAAGCCATAACTTCTCATTATTATAAGTTAACTGTTTTAGTTACCCCTTAAATTCTTAAAATATAAATGTTTTGCAGAGGTGTGGCTACAAAAGGGAATTCAGAACACCGCGATCACGTGACAAGAGCGTGAAGTTAGGAATATGATATAGTTTATATGTAGCTTACCCGTCCGGAGAACGGATCTAACTACTTGTAATGCGTTTAACCTGAACAGGTAGTAAGACGCGGTGATAAAAAAAACTACTTGTACTAACATAATGGTAATTTAAATAAAACAAGAGAATACTCCTTAAATAAAATTGACGCTGAGCAGGGGACAACTACTGGATATCTCAATTGTTGGAGCATTGGCGTACTAAGCCAAGGGTCCCGCGTTTGATTCCCATGGCCAGATGTCATTTTCAATTTAAAAAGAATACGATATTTAGATGTGACTATAGCCATAACTAACAACTATAAAAACTTGGCTATTTAATTCACCAAGAAGAGAATAATTATATAATATTAACACTATACCACCTCAACATATCTCGGATTCGTGCACTGCATTTCAGAAATAATATTGCACATTTGTAATATTAAATATTTATAATACAATTTTTGAATGGGAGTTTAAGTAAATCTTATATAGGCTAATGCTCATTAGCCCTATACAATATTTACTCCAGGGAATTAACATAATAAAGTCAACCTAAGCAAAAAAAGAAAAAAAACACAATATTTTAATGAGTGCATGTTTTACTGACTCAATGTCTGCTTATTATTGTCCTGAAAGCCAACAGTTTGGAAACACCTAAGTTGTAATAAATGAGATGATTCGAAATAATTACGTGCGTGATCATTAGTTTTACCAACTAACAAATGAGTCGAGATGAACCAAGATAGAAATGAATGTAGTCAACGATTGCTTACGATAATCTAATAGTATCTCCTCTAGTAATGTTTGTATGTGTCAGGAATAGGACTGGCTGCATGGATACTGTGCCCGACTCTTTAGTATGGATTGAAGTTCCCTCCTCACATTGTCGTGAATCATCTAACCCCAAGCCAAATGCCAACCAAATTGCACTTTCTCTCCTTCATCATCCTCTACCCCTCGGATTATTCAAATACATATTAATATATTATATGTGTTTTGGTATTTTCTGTCAACAATATTGTAAAACATATTATTGTGAAGAAAGGAATTAATAAAATACGTATCCGAGTATTCGAAGATAAGCCCTTTGCCTCTTTTCTGGCTATGATATTATATTTTTATTTTACCGCGTCTTATTTCCTGTGTGTTATTTATTATAAACTACTAGCAAAACCGAGCGTAAATTGTACATTACTTAGGTAAAATAGAAATAAGTGATTATCATCATCATGATGAACTGTTTCCATCCTGTGGTCGTGTCTGTTTAGTGCAATGTCTTCATCTCACTCTGTTCTTCCACCATTCACTCTCTTCCACTATCCTACTCTCACTTGCTCACTTGCCTCTATCTGCTCCTCTCATCTCTTTCTTGGTCTCCCTTTTCTTTAATATAGACTAAAGAAAAAATAATTATTTTATCACATTAATTAAACACAAAGAAAAGGTTCCAAATATATGTCCGGGGAGGAAGGGGGCCGGATGAGGATTGGGGGGAATTATTTTCGGTTATGGTTTTGTGGGTTACTAACCCTCCCGAAGATGGGACACACAGCCCCACCAGTTCCAGAGATGCGTCTGGGGGTGGGGGGCGGAGTGGGTGACCATTTCGACTTCCGGTAAAAATTGTTGCGGTTTTAATAGCGTTTGACCCGCCTCGGTGGCGTAGTTGGCTAACTCACTTGTCGTGTTGAGCTCGACTGCTGAGGACGGGAAGATCGAGGTTCGAATCTCGGTCGGGTGAACTGGGGTGGTTTTTCCTAAATGGTTTTTCACTCTCCCTCCACGCAAATGCGGGTTAACTTCCCCTAATTCAACCTTCCCAATTCCTAAACCATTAGAGTAATTAGTACTTAAAGCGTATAACCCGAACGGGTAGTAAGACGCGGTGCTAAATATTATTATTAATAGCGTTTGCATATACACAGGTCAACAGATTTCTATTATTGTCCTTATTGGTCAATTTAAACATTTAAAATAGGTCAATATTGGGTATGATACGATTATACACGTTCGTATTTAAAGATAGGTTAGGTTAGCTTATTCTAAACCATGACATTGCTTAATTTTACTAATTACCCACGGTAGGGAATGTTGGGTTTTAATTATTGTTAGTGCACATTGACAACTTTGATTTATCAATGTAGATTTCCCATCCCCTCTCGAACTAATGTTCGTGCAATACTTATAGTCTAAAACCCTCCTCCATAATTATTAATAGGTGACCTGGCGGTCTAGGGGTAAGGTGTCAGACTTCTATGCTGGCGGCCGGGGTTCAATCCCCGGTCCTGGCAGAGATTTATCTGATTACCAAACCCTTCCTTAATCTCTGACCAGACATGTATAAATCACATCTTGTGAATGTGGGGAATGCCAGGCCTCCACCGTGGTTCGGATCCCACGTTAAACTGTAGGTCCTTCATTTCATCTCATTCACCCTACCATTACACATTAGCGTAAGTGCGTATAACCCGAACGGGTAGTAAGACGCGGTGCTAATAATAATAATAATAACATAATTATTAAATTAACTCTTTAATATCTCTTATGTTGAACTTTCAAATTAAATTTAAAAATATTTATATCCCCTAAAAGTTTGGAACCCAACCATTTTAATTACAGATTTAAGGTTATGTTTACTGCTTCTCATGAATTTAATTTAATTTTTAGCAGCACATTTTACTACCCGTTCGGGTTATACGCTTATGTACTAGCTACACTAAAGTGTTAGATATTATGAATGTTTAAGTTAGAGGAAGTGCACCCGCATTTGCGTGGAAAGAGAGAGTGGAAAAACATTTAGGTAAAATCCCCTTCAATGCACCCAAATGGATCTCCCCGTCTTTGGCAGTTTAGTCTATTGCGAGAGTAGTGGTTTAAACCACGTGGCCACTGAAATGAGTGCTTCTAATGAAAAATTAACCGATATGTAGGGAAAATAAATTAATAAAACTTGCATACAGGCCCTCTGTTTGATATCCACAAGGGATTTAAATAATATGATGTAATATTTATTTTAATAGTAATTGAATTTCCTCTTGAAATTTGAATGAACTCATTCCTGTGACTCAATGAGAAGGCGTTACAACTCATAGTGGCCATTTTAATTTTAAGTGTCAGTTCCTACAAGAACGTATTAGAAGCGGGTGGTTTAGTCTTTTTACACTAATAGTTAGGTGAGGTGAGCTTATACTAGGGTTGTTCATGTATTTACGCGTGCTGTCCAAGGTTAATTCAGTTTATAAGTCGAGAGCTTATACAATGTTAATTTTAAAACTTTAACTTAAATGTACAGATTAAATAATTAATCGTGAGCCTATCACAAACAAGGACATACAGGGTGATTACATTAATCCTTTAGTCAGATTACTCTAAGAAATTAACAACAACAAAATCTTTACGCTAACAAAATTAAAACTTATTTTATACTTAACATTATATCAAATTTTATTTCATTTTTAGTGGGGTAAGTTTGATAAAAGATGCTCTCAAGTGTGATTTATGCTCAATCAAGAGCTCAGAGGTTGTCATGTGCGATTATAGATGTAAGTCCAGTCAAATTTAGATAGGAAGGGACTTTTTGGACAGTTACAAACGTTTCTAAAATATCATTGTATATTTTTATAGGTAAAATCATGTGATCTGTAGCTATCACTTTTGTAGCTATCACTTTTTATTAATAATATTAATACCAATGAAATTATGCGAATAATAAAGTAAAATCTCCTCAATGTTGATGGAAAAAAACAGCTTTGTGTTTCTTAAAAGTTTATTCTATCAGAAGCTTACTCTAGCAGAGTCCTCAATAATGGAGATATGTACAACTATAAAAGTGTTGAGTCACTCTTTCAGACATGAATTAGTCTTAATTTATATAATATATATAATAATATATATATATATAAATATGGTTTATAATTTACTAAGAGTTGGCAGCATCTGCCAAAAATAACTTATAACGTCCACAATTCTGCACATTAGGTCTCATTTATCAGAATTTTTTGTTTGTTTAAATAGCTTTAATTTAAAAAAAATTTAATGGGGCCTGTAAATTTACACAATTGTGTGCACATCATTTGAAAGGGAATGCTGATATTACAATTTATTAGTTAAAATTAAGTATATTCACACATGTACTGATACGCGGTGAAAAAATAAAAGCTCCTCCTGAGGAGGGGGGAGGAGAAGTGTATGAGAGGGGGTTAAGTGACCCTAATGACAGTCAGTGGTATGACGACGATCTCTCCCTCGATCCCAAGTGAAGGTAAGTTCTAGGTCATAGTCTTGAACGAGAACATCTCACTCCACGAATAACGCGTCATTTAGGAAGGTAATACAGCTAGAGCCAGACATTGCATCGTGTTATAGTTTTTGTGGGTATACTTTAGAAAACAGCAGAAGTGAAACCAGTGAAAGCGTTTTAATGTATTTTAAAAATACATCAAACTAAAAAAATATATATTATTTTAAAATAAAATAATAAAACAATTAAACTGATTTCAGTTTCGATTTTGTCAAGTGAATAAAGTATAAACCCACACTTCGATACGTTTTCTGTTTCGAGCGTAGTCTTAAATCTAATTTCCCGTTTAATCAGGATGGTGGTGGGTTATAAGGGAACGCAATTTATGGGCCAAATTTTTACTGTTTTTTTTAACAAAACACATTTTAGAACAAAATAAATGAAATAATACTTCTTCAATAAATGCGATGAGTTTTATTTTCTACGCATGGTAACATAAACAATTCTTGAATATATATTTCATGGGCATCGTGGCATTTGACCAGAACTTTTTAAATAAGGGAAAAAGAAGTCTTGGTCGAGTTCTGCGATGGTCATGACATATATATATATATATATATATATATGTCAAATATCATTATGGTCATGACATATGTATATGTCAAATGCCATGATGGCCATGACAAGTATATAAATATGTTTTAACAAATGTCATCATGGCCATGACATATATATTAGCACTCAGGTCTTCAGGTATGTAAAACTAGTTTGATCAAAAGTGAATTATTTCACATTAAAGATACTAAGGAGGCCGCATTAAAAAAACTGTAAAAAGAATTCCTACAAAGTGAAAAGACTAGATCACTGTATGAAACAATGAGAATAACCTTAATTTTTTTAAATACAACTTTGAACCCTTTTACATGTAAAATTAGTGCTAATTTCAAGATTAAAATTTTATGACAGTCATTTTTTTAGTGTTGACAAAAATTAATGTGTCCGTAGCCTGAGATATCTCGTGAGATTGTACCGTTTCATGTGAGAAAACTACGTTTAAAAGTGGATCTTGGTGGTCTTGGTGTAAAGTTGTCGCCTAAGTACCCGATGTTTGTGTCTTCAAATACAACTGGGATTGACGGATTTTTCTTGGATGATAAAAATACATAACACAACTTCCTTCGGAGTGGAAGTAAAGCCGTTGGTAACATGTTGATTGTGGCATGTAAAAGAACCCTGGCAGGTATATGACAAAATTTTCCCGCCAAAATTAGTAGGTCCTTTCGGCCTTGCTAATAGAAATTATTGTGTGCTGATATGATCAGTCAGTTTTGAAAGCGCACGTTAAATACCTCAAATAAGTAAAAAGTTAGCATACGTATTAGCTGCCAAACATTGCACATATTTGGTGCACAAATTCAAAACTTTTGGGAACTATCCTATGTAGAGGAAAGTATAGTATTTGCTAACCAGGCTATTTGTCTGGATATGAATCATGCCCCATTGCATGGTGGTTCATTATAAGGTCCATGGACTGTACAAAATAATAGTAAGGGCCACATTTAGCCTATGGGCCATAAGTTGGAGTTGGCTGCCTTAAGCCATGCAGCCACCAAAGTAAGTTTTGTTTAGTTATTTCTCTGTGGCTGCGTCTTGCTACCCCTTAAGTGATAATCAGATATTTAAACTAATGGGGTAGTAATGAGGAAGGTATATTTTAGAATGAATGTAACCGTATTTGCGTGAAGGAAGAGGGTGAAATTATTTGAGGAAAATCACCCAACTGGAATTCTAAACCTGAGTTTCCTGGCAAATAAAATTATATGAGACTGACGCATCTGACCACGTGCCCACTGTTGTCTCCTATTCGTATTAAGGTATTAAAAATCCAAATAGAATTTTATTTATAACAGTCTAGCAAATCAACAAAGACCGCCTCTGTGGTCAAGTGGTCAGAGCTCCTGGCTACAGAGTACAGATCCAGAAGTCTCTGTTTCGATCCCCGGTGCTTCCAAAAGCTGTGGATCTGGAACGGGCTTAAAATCAGCTTCGTGAGGACATATTAGAAGCTACTTGTAAAAGGATTAACTCCTCCGGTTTAGAAAACTGAGATTAACGGCCGGAAGGTCTGTTATGCTGAACACATGACATCCTCTATCCGTAAATTTTGGCACTATCATCGCTAACGGTGGTGGCCACTTGGTTGGTATAGCTCGCTTGTAGGCTCACACCTTTGAGTTTTTTTTTAGAAAAACACAAAAATCGAACAACACACTTGAAGTAGGAAAACAAAAACTTTTATTTTGGCGTAAGCTTATGTACACCCTTAATTCAGGCAACCCCCTGAGCTCCAAGGTACTTCAGGTCGCTGACCCAAGCTGGATATCACGAATTAAACCTGATTTATTTTGTCAATATTTTGAGTTATAATAAATAACACTACATTGAATGTCCTTAAAATTTACCTTCCTCATTTTGTGTCTCATACTTGTTGGTTTAAATTCCCTTTAGTGCTAACGGGCTAAGAAATTCGAAGCACTATAAATAATGATATTTTATTAGCACCGTTGATTACCAAACCCTTCCTTCACCTCTGACAAGACATCTTGTGAATGTAAGGAATGCCAGGCCTCCACCGTGGTTTGGATTCCACGTTAAACTGTAGGTCCTTCATTTCATCTCACAATCACCCTACTCCCTACCATTACACATTAGCGTAAGTGCGTATAACCCGAACGGGTAGTAAGACGCGGTGCTAATAATAATCATAATAATAATAATAGCACCATGCATTAATACCAATTCTGGTTACACGCTTATGTACTAATTACGTTAATAGTTTTAGTGATATGGAAAGCTATAGTTAGAGGAAGTGTACAAGCATTTACGTGAAGGGAGAAAGGAAAACAATTTTGGAAAAAACTCAGTACACCTAACCCAGATTCAAGCCTCAATCTCCCCGCTATCGGCAGTCTAGGATACTGCGAGAGTAGTAGCTTAGAAAATGCGGCCATCAAGCTAGGTATAAGCTGTAATGAGGTGGACTGAATAGAACTAGCTCAAGATAGGAATAGGGTGTAATTAGGTGGACTGGATAGAGTTAGCTCAAGATAGGGATAAGGTGTAATGAGGTGGACTGGATAAAACTAGTTCAAGATAACGATAGGGTGCAATGAAGTTGAAGGGATAGAACTAGCTCAAGATAGAAATTTTGAATGTATTGAGGGGGACTGGATATAATTATCTCAAAAATAGGGATAGGTTGCATTCTTTTTTAAGTGCTGCAATGAGCTTTCGAGTTCCTAATGCCATATACTAAGTAAGTATGATTTACCGAAACAATTTGGCCACTTACGGAAATACCTACCTTATGCAATAGATTATCATATAATTGATACAAGTTCTCTGGTTCAAGGGATATCATTAGTTTTGTTTTCGATAAATTAATCTAAAAATACAGAGAGCAGATATTTATATTATTGTTTTCTATTATTTATAGAAATACACGCTGCACATTACAGATATCTAGCTCTTCACTGAAGGGGTGCAAGTGGGCCCCCCCCCTCCCCCTCTCTTAGAAAATATAAAATAACTTTAACAAAACACTAACACATAGTAAATACATCCTTAAAGAAATAGTACCCCATTGCATCCGATCAGAATTTGAGTCGTGACAATCAAGTCATAAGAAAACCAGAAAAGATGCAACTGACGCCTTTGTCCATGTGAAAAACAGTGCGATTTAACTAAAAATGTAATTATTTAGCACTGCGTATTACTACCCACTCGGTTTATACACCTGATTTAGAATTTAGAATAAGTTAGCCCGCATTTGAATGGAGGGATAGTGGAAAACCATTTAGAAAAATCTCCCTCAGTGCACCCAACTGGGATAGAACCCCGATCTCCCCGTTCTTGGCAGTCTGGCTCAACACTAAACTAGCGCTTTAGCCAACTACGCCACCTAGGCGGGTTAGTAAAAATTATAACACAGTTGATGGGTTGCTTGGTAAATCAAGTCTAGTTTTTTTTGGGCGTGCGATTACTCGAAAATTTGAGTTCGAGTAGAGTCTTAATAGCTGCTTGAACTCGACCCGAAAATGTATACAAAACTCAAAAGATTTGAGTAGGCCCACTTGGAATTTTTTAATATTTTTCTCGAAATTTTTTGATTTAGTTTATTTTATTCAATTTTAAGATATAAGTTCATAGCAAATAGTCCCCCTCAATATTTCCTTTTGTCTAAAATATTGTATGATTATATTAAAGTTATTTGAAAATTCTAGTTTGTGTGATATACATTTTTCCATAAAAAAATTAATAATTATGAAAAAAAAATGTTTGTACCGTACTTACTCGTGATTTATGAATTGATATATTACATAAATTCAACTTGAAATGTATATCATACAAATATTACTCTATACTACTCGAGCTAAAAAAAAGATTCCTCGCACTCCTCTAGTTTTTCTTTAAGAAGATAAATAAAGTTGATGAAATAGGACATCAATGATGGATGCTTATTGCCAGTCGTAAACTAATTACTTTTGGCATTACCTTTATTGACTGTGCTATTTTAGATAATATTTATTAAGACAACCATGAAACGCATACATTAATAAACAATTTTTGTAATGGTCTTCATAATAGAGACCCAATATTATTTATAATAATATGAACTATCTACTATTAGTTTTGTGAACTCAATTCAAAAAATGCTAGGTACTGTATATCTTGTAAGGAATTATGTAATGTTCTTATCGTTACTACAGTCTTATGGTTTCTCTTTGGATTTCAAGTTGAAATATCTCCTAAAATTCCTCTTAGACTTTAATTTGATATTTTTTCTTTGTGATTAAGATAGACAGAAAACAAGCTAATAGGCCTACTAAATTCAATAGTATATTTTACTCATAGAAAATGACCCTTGTTCACGCAGTTTAAGAAGTCAGAATTGCAATATGTGTAAAAAAAACTATCTCTAGGTATTTAATCGATTTCCTGTCATTTTAAATATAAATCACTCGAAATGAGCAATTAAATTAAAAACATTTATATCAGTTGCGTTATTGAGCTATCTATTATACATTTTGTTGATTGAAAATATGAAACAGCGTTCTACTGATGTCAAAGATGACCTTATTTGAATCATAGGTTTTTATAAATTACCTTTTATTTATTCTTTGTACACTGTAGCCACAATTAGGATTCATATAATAAACACAAGGACTACATTTTAAGATAATAACTAAGACAAATTTAGTTGATTTGGATTGAGCTAAGTAGGATAAACAAAAGTAAGGTTAAGTTCACTTCGTTTAATCTTTACTTAGTTATTATTATTATTAGCACCGCGTCTTACTACCCGTTCGGGTTATACGCACTTACGCTAATTTGTAATGGTAGGGTGATTGTGAGATGAAATGAAGGACCTACAGTTTAACGTGGAATCCGAACCACGGTGGAGACCTGGCATTCCTCACATTCACAAGATGTCTTGTCAGAGGTGAAGGAAGGGTTTGGTAATCAGATAAATCTTTGCCGGGACCTGGGATTGAACCCCGGCCGCCAGCATAGAAGTCTGACACCTTACCCCTGGACCACCAGGTCACCCTTTACTTAATTGAACTCGATTAAGTTCCGTTAAGTTAGGTTAAACTTAGCATAAGTAATTTTAAGCTCGGTGAACTTGAGTTGATTTGTTGTTAATCTATATTAAGCTATTGTTTTTTAAATTATGATATTTTTAATTAATTTAATTCTGGGTGGTTTTATAAGAGATATTTACTATCTGTATATAGGTTCGTCATTATATCTAAATATTTAGTCAATAAGCTGGGTGTGTAATATCATAATACTGTCCTAAGTTAAGTGAGTTTTTAAGTAATATTTTGAAGTAATCTATGAAATTATAGAGAGCATGAAGTACAACAATAAATCATCATAATAATAAAAACAACGTAATATTTGTAAAAAAATATTACAATTTTATCTTACACATTCTAAACCGATTTTGATGAAATGTCTGTAATATTATTTCCAATATTACTGACTTAAGCTATTAATATTTTTTCCAAGAAATGATAGATTATTTTTGGAAAGTTGGGAAATAATCATTTACAGTAAATAGTTTCTTACAATTGGCTGCCTTCCAAAATTCAAGCGTTACAAATTTTGAATGTTGAACAAGCCAATTAAATTTTTAGAGGTCATAAGTTATACTTCTTTTTTCTTCAAATGTTGGGTAATTTAACGAGCACACTCTATAAACTAAAAAAAACACAAGTATAATCCATGCAAGTAAATTGGTATGAGCCTTGCCAAACCACCAAATATAATGAAGGCTAAAAGCCACCAGATCTGCTATTAAAATTGAAATAATAGTTCTTGTACCATAAACACAAAATATTGTGTGGTATTAGAAGAAAATTTAACAAAGCTACGAATTATGTGAATGCAAGTTTTGTTAATCAAAGTGACATTTCCAGTGTGTTGGCTATTTTTAAATCATCCTGACCTCATTATAGAACCAACATGGTGGCCAAACTCCACACAGTCCATTTAATAAAACTGAATGAGCTCAATTTTGCACTGATGCTGAGCTCAGACAGTTTTTTTTTTTCACAGAAACGTTTGGGAATCTAACCCGGGACCTTTAAATCAATAGTTAGACGCTATACTCACCTACATTAGTCAACAGCTCGTTAAAACAAAAGTTTGTTGTTGTTTTGTTTTAAAACAGACTTTTTTTTATTAACATAATTTATTATGTTTTATTACGTGCTGTTACCTGCACTGGAAGAAACGTTGGGTAAGGCGTCATTCTCGTATTATCTGGTTTCCCGAGTACGTGGAGTATGGTGTTCGAATTATAGCTGGGTGTATTAGGGTATTTTTTATAGTGATTTCCTACTGTCCCGCCACGCCAATGCAGACACACTTCCTATAAATTCTTCTCCGTCTCTATATTTTATTTAGTGTAAATATGGGGATAGCACAAATGGATAGGAAGATACGAAACATTGGACACGGAAAGAAACATAATTAATTCTACTATTCCTTCCCATAGTCACGCAATGATCTCCAAGAGGGTGAAATGATCCCCAACGGGGGAGGGGGACAGTGTTCTACAAAATTAAGGCCTATATATGCAATGCACTTTGTCGTCGTTGATAGAAAAATGGGGTTCAAACCCAGGTCGGGTGCATTTAAGAGTTTTTATTGTGATAATCCCTCTGCATAAACCTTTCTTCTAATATAACCGCCTCATTCTTTCATTCCCTTGGATTACATCGTTATTAACTTATTTATTGAATGGATGTATTAAAATAAAGGACTGGAAAATAGTGGTAATTGCTGAGCCCTGCCAAGATATCTGTTTATTGGTTGGAGCTCACCGTCAACTATAAAAATAGTAGGTACTAACAAAGATAAGGATCAAACAACTGACAATAAGCTTCCAACCGTTTTCCGTGAATATGTCATTCGAGAGTAATTCAGGATGTTTCACTCGCTCCCGGTCCCTGAGTACTTCTCATACACCAATTACGTGCCATTAGTTTGAATGTTATAAGGGAAACTCAGGGGCTGAGAGCGAGTGAAACAGACTGTAGTTTAGTAAAATATCTTAACATGGCCAGAATGTTATATAGTCATGTGTAACGTCATTTATGTAAGTGAATGCCACACAATGTCCTTAAACATCCTTAATGTCAACTTAACCAGTGCAACCAATAAATTCAGATTTCCTTTTTCGCCCGGTGGAAGCTGGAAATATTCTAGCAGCTATAAATTATTTTATGTTTCTTGTTGGGGATCACCCATAAACCAAGTAACGTTTTTCCTAACTTTTTTACCCTCCTTTCCCCCTCCCCTCCCAACCATGTAACACTAAGTGGTCATTTAGCCAGACCCCTCCAACCTGTTTTACGTAGCTCTTCACATCAAGAGTGACTATCATTATATCATTATGTTATAGTTATCTATAAATGTGTTTATTAACGGTGAGATCCTGAACAATCTTATTATTTTTTATCATCATGATTTAAGTATAAGATCTGTGTTCGTAACACTTATGTACCTCCCTTCCACCGTGTAATACCATGTATACATCAGAGTTAACCCCCCTTTCAACAGCGTTAGGTGGTTTATGGTTGACCTCTTATAGTAAAGCTCTTTTAGTTTGATAAAAGTAGTTGAAAGTTTGTTCTCTGAATTGATCCTCTAAGCTTGTCACTACTGGCAGTTCTAAAATGTCACTATCTGTTTGTACTCGTCCCGTGCTAGTCTATAGTCTACAACTGTCAGTGTCACTAGAGTCAATGCAAGCTCACCCAGTACGCCGCAGACTCGTCTTGAGGCCATGAGCGAGTAGCCATCGCCATCCTCCATATACCTCGACCAGACGCCAACTAAATGGGTCAGCCTGCCTCCCCGAGATATGTTTCCCACACCTCCCGTCACCCACCACGGTCGCTTCATCCCAAAGGAACCCCACCACCTACCCCACCCATCTTTCATCGAAAGGAGGCCCGTCCTAGCTCTTCCTTTGACGTCATCTGTTAAGTCCTACCCGTTGGCTACTAGGAACCTTTTCAATCAAGATGCGCTCAATTGAACTACTGCATTATTTGGATAAGGTGTCCAAATCTCCCGGATCCATAAAACCAAATTTTCAAAAAGTTCCTACGAATATGAATGACATTGGATAATGAAATAATTAAATTATTTATATACCAAAAACCAATACGTGGCTAACGTATGGAAGAAGGAAAAACGAAGAAGGAAAAACGAAGATAACTTCAATATTCACGTTTCTTATTCTTATTATTATTATTAGCACCGCGTCTTACCTTACTTACCCCTAGACCGCCAGGTTACCTTCACGTTTCTTAAATTTTCTTATAGATAATTCTTTTTCTGTAAAAAGATTATTCATGCAAACGTATTTGAGAATATTTTGTTTAAAGTTTGTCTGATACGAGCAGCTATTAAAAGTTTCATCTCATAAATACCAAAGTTTATATAAAAAAAATAGGATATTGGTGAGAGGAAGTTATATTACGACTTTCCTTTAATTTTAAACAATCACGTCTCAGCATGGGCGATTTAAGTTATGGGGGGTGGGCGCTAGGGGGGCGCGCTTCCTATCCGCCCAATTGCTAGTTGTTTTATCTATTTCAAAAACATACTAAATCGTCTGAGTTGAAAACTGACAACATGTGTATTTAATATTAACGGACTTTCATTTCATAATTCTAAGGTATGGGCATGTTACTCTCTTTTCTTATTTTAGCATGAGAGTTCCTTTTTTTTTAAGTTATAGCTATGAATTAAATTTTTAATTCTCATACATCCTCACCTTATCCTCTCACCAACGAAGGACTTACTGGATTTCACCGTGATTCTCACTCAAACGTTTTCATAAATCGAACGAGAACATTGGCTCCAGATTTGAAACAAATCAAGTAAATGAAACATTATTTATAAACTTACTGTTAAAAAAGACGGGGTTGGGGAGGTGAACTCTCCCCAATGTTGCTACTATCATCCTCAAAAACATAAGTCAAAATATTTCACTATAATTACTTTCGTAATTCAGTCCTCTTGGTCCTTACCACTAAACTAGAGGTCCCCGGTTTTATTCCCGGTGATACCATAGGTATTTTTCCCTAGAGGGATTGTTATTATGGTTGTCATGATCTGATTAATTTGACTTAAGCTAGGTTTGCATCATGTAATCATTATTATCAACCCTTTCTTTAACTGGGATTAAGTAACCGCACCTACATGGTGGTCCAACCTCAGGAGACAGTTACACATCCGTCAGTGCCAGTAGAAGACCAGGAATGTCGACTGTCCGACAAACCTTGGTGGCATACGCTAAGAAAAATATTTTCACCATATAGTTTTGTGCTTTCTTGCTGCAACTAGGAGTTTCTTAATAGTTTTTACATCAAGCCTGTGAAAGTAAAAGCTATACTCTGATTTTGGTAGGAAGACGGTTCCTGAAGTCCTTGTTTGGTAGCCGAACGCTACTGTATTGTAGTATTTTGGATGGACAAAAGGCCTTCTAGACTAGACTTCCTGCTACCATTCTGGAAGGCCTTTTGTCCAACCAAAATACTACTATGAACTAAGAAAGATTCTGGTATGAAATAGGCCTTGCAAAACAGACTACCTACCAGAATAAGGGTTATATATTTGCCTACTGTTGTTGTCGTTGTGTTAGCAGTGACCTTTTATTTTTCAAATCTTGTGAGTAGATGTATTTTCTTCGGATGATAGTTTCACTAACAGAACAGGAGGAAGGAATAAACGTTTGCATGTCTTCTAGGTAATTCGCTTTGGCGTTGCCAACTCCCCTCTCTTTTCCTATACATAAGCACCCAATAATAGCACGCAACGTTGCCAGAATATTAAGAGGAAACCTCCAATAAGCTGCACAAAACAGGCCTATTAAAGGCATAGCTAATAACTTGAGATATATGTTTTAATTAGTATTATTTTAATGGCTATGGGCCTACTATTTATGAGCTAAGCTATATAATCTAAAGGATAGGATACAAAATGTGGAAGTGATATATATATATATATATAAAAATATGCGAATAGTTTTGAGGGTAGACCCTAGTAAAATGCGGTACACTATATATATATAGATATATAGTGTACCGCATTTTATATATATATATATATAAATATGCGAATAGTTTTGAGGGTAGACCCTAGTAAAATGCGGTACACTATATATATATAAAATCCCATCATATATATATATATGCACCGCATATGATGGGATTATATATATTATATATATATATATATAGTGCACCGCATTTTACTAGGGTCTACCCTCAAGACTATTCGTATATTTACACAAATGAGTAGAAATGAGAAAGGTATAATTTAAAGGAAATGTTTCCACATTTGCGTGAAGAGAGAGTGAAAGGTATTTTAAAAAAAAACCTCAAGGATCATGACCTGCCCAGTTCCAATAAACTAGACAAGATGAAAGTGACGTTTTAGCCCACACTCCACCGATACAGACCGTGAATTTTCAAACGTTTATGCTGAAAACTAGTTAAGAAATATAGTAAACTGTGTTGACATATTTTAATTGTAAAAATTCTTTTGTTTTCTGTACTCTACGGTGGAGATGTGGGAGACGCGAGAAAAGGCCAGTGTTTTTGCAGTTTTTATAGTAAAACTTAATTTTGGACAATATAAATAAAATGTTGCCCTAGTACAAACATAGGGTTTAATTTTCTTCACATGGTGATATCAACAGTTGTTGAATATCTGTCATGTGGCTAGCGACATTGGATGACAAAACTTTTTAAATGAGGAGAGAAAGTAGTCACTAAATTCTAGAACACCTTTGACAGGTATTCAAGAACCGTCGATATCACAATTTGAAGAAAATTAAACTTAATTATCTCCTGAAAAAATGTTAAATTTATTTTACAAAAAAAAAAAGTTTTTTGCTATAAAAATTTCAAAAAACACTGCCCTTAACTCAAAATCTCTACCTTTCCACCCTAACATATTAATATAGCACTACATCTCATTAGAGCTAAAGCGTTATGGATCCCATCACTGTTGGTGCTACTCCAAAACGAATATTATGTACACCTCTTATATAAGGACATATACATCATTAAAAAAGAGGCGTAAGCTCTCTAAGAGTTGAATGTAAAAATAAACAAAACCATATATCAGCTTAAAATTTGGGGTATCTCTTTCATCACCATCTTGGTCGGCTAGGACTCACGTGTTTAGAAAAAATTTCAAACTCTCTGATACATTTATCTTTATAAATATATTTGAAGCAATGGTCACACACCAAATTTTTAACAAAGGTATATTTATAAAGATACAATCACTGGTAATAACATGTACAAAGAAGTCAGCCAAGACTTTAATAATTTGCTGGCGAAGGGGAGGTCATCATTCGAATCCCGCACGGATGTAGTGAGGGTGTATTTTCTAAACGATTTGTCACTCTCTTTTCAAGAGTTTGTTACTTCTAAACTCTACCCTTTTCACCCATTAATTTTAAACAGACCCACTTCGGTGGCCGTATGGTTTAAGGCCGGGTGAACTCAAGTTTTTCATCCTAAGGGACAAATTTTATTATCAGTTTACACCGCATGCTAAATATATATTTGATAATCCCATCAACTTAATATAGACCTACAAATAACATTTAATACCAATAGACAATTACTTTCAATACTTGGTTGGTAGAATCGTTTAAATTTTACTGTCAAAATAACTTTATTAATCTCTCAAAAATGTATGATGAAATATGCAACCACACTCGCTTTCACAAAACAACTTAGCCATATATATTTCACTATTTATACTTATTTTTATTAATCAAATGAATCTATTACAATATGCAATAATTACTTTTTATTTGAATCATTAGCTATTTTACATCTTTCAACGAGGGTTTATTTTTAATTTTACTATTGGATGCTGAGAGGGCCACATTTTAAGTTAGCGCGGGCCGCCAAATGGGATACAATGGTCTAAGTGATCACTCTCACAATAGAGTAGACTGCCGATGATGGGGAAATAGGGATTTGATCCCGGTAGGAGTGTATTGAGAGGGTGGGGGGTCCTAAGTTATTTTCCACTCTACCTCAACACAAATGCGGGAACACTTCCTTTAAATTCAACCTTTCGCATCACTAGCACATTAGCGTAACTTAGTTTATAGACTTATAACCCGAATGGATAGTAAGACATGGTGCTAAAAAGAATAATTAATGAGCGGATAATCCCGAAGATAGTAAGATGCTATTTACAGGCTTCTTCAATTAATATCGATGATAATCCTTTGAGGAAGGAGGGGTGTAGGTGGTGTAAAAAGTTGATCATTATAGTAAATTATACTCTATGTTTACTTTCTGATACACCCAATAACATTTTACCTATTAAATCATATTTAGAGACTATTCATACATCGTGTCTTAGTTATGAAATCACACAATTTTAGTAAACACTTGTAAAAAGTTAAACAAATAACCTAAAACACAGTGATTGTCTCAAGATGTATTAAAGTTTTACGACGTACCCTCTATCCAATAACCTGAAATATATATATTAGGATTTATTTATTTCCTTTAAAGTTCACTTTTTGAACTGACTTATTATATGAGCACACGACTTATAAATATAACTTAAATTTAGAATAAACACAACATCTAGCCCCCTAGCCGTTAATCAATTACTGTGAAAGGATACACCTACATTTCATCAATGATAAATTTTTCTACCATGACGAGAATTTAACTCGGGTGCCTGAGATCAGTAGACAAACACTATAGTAGGGTTGTGGTAGGTAGAAACACTTATAAAATACAAAAATATTATTCTTATTATTGCCCCTCCCGGTCATATATACGATACGATAGAAAAAAAAAGTCAAGTCATGTGATGATCTGCTGTAACTTTGGATAGGAATTATAATATAAATTAGCATTAATAATATAGTAACATGTTTCAATGTTTGCCGCAAACTGTATGTTTTTATAAAAATGGTTTCAAATGTCCATTCTTAAGAAAATCAAGGTATCGATCTCAGGGATTCGAATCAGAATCAGGAACCAGACATTAACAGTTATTTTTCTAAAGAAACAGAACCGAAACAGGAACCCTAAAAAGTAAATTAGTTAAGAACCAGAACCCGAATTTTAATCGATGTATTTTTTTAAGTTGATAAAGATTCTCGTTAGTTTTTAAATGTCCAAAATTTTTATAAATAATTTTTATAGATGAATGTTGTGCCCTTCTTTCTTTAACTGAATCTTATTTTAAACCAGTCAATTTTTTTTCTTTGTTTAGTTATAATATATTATTTTAAAATAACTGAAACCTAATTAAAGACCGAATATAACCGAATCTTCTAATTTTTCTCTAATCGGAACCAGTATCGGAACCTTAAAATGTTTGATTGGAGTACCGGAACCAATAAATATTTTGGTTTGACCTCCTGCTTTCTAAAGTTTGCTCATGCGAGGGTTTGTTTGAAAGTAATAGTAGGCTTCTTGTAATATATTGTGATCGTCAAAAAATTCTAACTGGATATTTTTAAAAATGATGACGTTTCATGACCCCTGAAACAAAAAAAGTGGTTTTATTGATGTCATCTGTCTGTACCTTGGGTTAGAGCCGAAACTATTTATATATGGGCTAAAACTTGGTATCTAGGGTTTTCATAACGTCCCCCCGAAGAATTTTTGAAATTAAATATTCAACCATAAATTTAAAAATAGCTTACTGAAAGGTAAAAAAGAGAAAAAAATTGATTTTTTCGAAATTCGCGCAAACGATTTTGATTAAAAGTTATATCTAGTCACTATTTATTATTATAAACTATATGAGGACTTTCATTTTTTCATGAAAATTGATTTGAGGGGAATTTTCGAGTTTTCATTATTCCTCCGCAACTATTTGAGATACGAAATATAATTTCATTTTAAATTTGTGGTACTATTAAAGATACAAATCTTTTATTTTAAATATATTTTTATAAAACCAATAATTTCTGAGCTATAATCAAATATATATACGTTTTAATTCAAGTATTTTAAAATGAATTTGATTCTTATGCTCTTTGGTGGACAAAGATGTTCCTTTTTTTTTTATCAATCTTTCTGTGACAGTGTTCCTAGCTCCTAATGCCATTGAGTAAGTAAGTAAGTAAGTAACAGGGTATATTATTCCATTTATGAACTTTGGCATAGTGTTTCTTCAACAATGTATGGCCTATTATTTGGTTTCACAACTCTTACGAGTTTTAGTAAATGTATATTTTAATATAAAAGCGAGATAAAGTCTGTGCGGTGCACCGTACGATTAATTTTAGTTTTGTTTTAAAGGTATTGATATTATCTATTGTTATTTTTATTAGCAGCGTGTCTTACTAACCGTTCGGGTTATACGCACTAACGCTAATGTTTAATGGTAAGGTGATTGTGAGATAAAATGGAGGACCTACAGTTTAACGTGGAATCCAAACCACGGTGGAGGCCAGGCATTCCACACATTTCACAAGTTGTGATTAATACACGTCTTGTCAGAGGTGAAGGAAGGGTTTGTTAATCAGATAAATCTGTGTCGGGACCGAGGATTGAACCCCGGACCCCCAGCAGAGAAGTCCGATACTTTACCCCTAGACCACCAGGTCACCAATATTATCTATCAAAAGTGAAGGCTCCAGATCATATGACTTGACGTAAATATATATGTATATATGAAACTTGTTTAAGTAGATTTTGTAACTGTCGAAAATGTTTCTTTCTCTCTGAATTGGACTGTAGGGTACAGTAGATCATTGGGAAAACCAAATGGGGGGAGGGGGGGTACCATTTTAAACCCTATTTATCCAATGTATATTTTATATTCAAATATTAGGATATTATTTAATACAGGTTATATAGTATATTTCTTTTCATTTTTAATAAAGGAATTTAATCGTTACATAGTTTTTTTTAATTTTCACTGCGTCTTACCACCTATTCAGGTTCACCTATTCATGTAATGATATTGATTCAGATCAATCTAAAATATATAAAAAGTCATGGATGAAGGTAATTTTTCTTTAAAGTAATATATGTAGATTATCCTTTTATGATTCATCCATGAAGAAACACGCACATTTCGAAAATAATGGGAAAAGGATTACACCATTAAAATATATTTTCTATACCATTTTTCCTGTTAAAGGAACAACTACGCAGTATTTGGCTAAGACGCTAATTCCCTATACCAATAAGAAGCTAGCCTTCACAACACCTGTCGCCAGGACTCTTTCTATTAGTTAGTTTTTACACTGTCGACGAAGGGAGCAAGAGGCAAGGGTTATGTCATATATAAGCCGTTTGTGCGTATGATTAAGGGCATCCACACTCCGCACACACACAAGTCGCTCTAGCACCCACGCTCACACAAGCAATGCAGTTAGGGTCTCACAAATGCACTAGCACTGGCTCTCGCAGTCACAGTCTAACACAGAATATAATAATTTACGATCACAAGTGTGGATTGATATAAAACATTTAATTGGAGTATGTATAAGTAATTAACAGATGTCATTTAAATAAACCGTGTGTGAATAAACAAGCATCAACAGTTCTCTTTCTTACATTTATTAATTATACCAATTTAATTAGTGCTCGACCACGGAGCAATTAACAGCTGGTTAAATGGTATCTATTCCGTATAGTGATGATAGGCGCTCGACCACGGAACTATAAACAACCTAAATATCATCACAGCAATATTATATCAAGGAATTAATCCGTAGTGTTTCAATCGACGCCCAACGCGGGGTGATTAAATTCAATAGTGTTACAATATGTACCAATTACCTTAATGAGTTAGGTATGAAGAAGGTTGAATTAAGACGAAGTGCACCTGCATTTGCGTGGAGAGAGTGTAAAACAATTTAGTAAAAACAACCTTCAGTACACCCGACCGGGATTAAAACCCCGATCTCCTTGTCATCGGCTGTCTAGTCTAACACGAGAGTGACTCCTTAGGCTATGTGGCCACCGAAGCAGGTAGATATTTTTCTAATACGCATATAATAATTTAAACTATTTTTACAAAATAAACTAGAGAATCTTTTTAAAAATCAAGTGAATGTCTTAGAGCATGTTCTTACTTATAATTATGGCAAATAAAGGCGCACAAAAAACTCTCCAATTATATTATAGGCTCATTTAGGGTTTAAAATATGCCAAGAAGTGATCATCCGGACACCTTTATCAGTTGACCCCCCTTTTAATTTTAAAAAGTCTTCCAAAGCTTTTGGCTAGAGGGCGACTATAGTATTTTATTTGGGGAGTAATAATTTATATTACATTGTTTGAATATAGAAATGTAGAACCATGGTGGTGGCACGTTGGAATGAGGACGATGAGTAATTCACGCCTTGTAGCAACGAAATGGTGTTTGTTAGCTGCTGCAATCGTTGAAGAGTGTGGATTAAATTTCACCTCTGACGTCAATAGGTTCTATTTTTAGAATTATGTTCCAATATTTTGAGTTATTGCAATTCTCGTAAAGCATTTCATACTTTAGACCCTCAAACAAAACGTCTGACATCAGGACAATTTATGATCCGAATAATGTCCCTACATTCAAAATAAATACAACTTTTAATTTCAAAGTTAACATCAAACAACAGATGTCAATAAAATCTATTTTGGGAATAGTTTCGCAAAGCCAAGAAGTTCGTATCGAACGTTAGGTAGAAAGGAAAGCGCTTACATAATAAATGTTTGCACCAAACTACCGAGTAATATGATGTTATTGATGCGTGTATTAACACTCGACTTAGCTGAGCATTGAGTGTTTTTTTTTATAAAATTTAGCTGGTTGTGGTAAAGTTATAACTTTTAAATAATGATGACTCAGTGCTTCTGACGGTGAAACTGGTTATATTCACTGGGCTCCACAGTAAAAATTCAGTTTCAAAAACTAAAGCACATTAATAGCAAGTTTCAATAATACTTTGCACAACATTTTGCCTATCCATTAAATTAAACTATCAACGTAAAACTTATTTATGGTTTATAGACAAAGAAAGACCAAGTAGTAACAAAAAGTAATAGTTACACACTAGCTAAAATATCAAACTCACAATAAAGTAAACTACCTACTACGGGGTGGTTGAGGTTTGAATCTCAGTTGGGTTGACAAAAGTAATTATTAAATTATGTTTCTCTATGGTTTTTCCATTCTCAATCCACCCTAATTAAGATATAATTACCCGCTTCAGTGGCGTAATTCTCTCATTGGACTGGCCTGTTGATGACGGGGAGATCAAGGTTCGAATCGTGGTCGGGTCTATTGAGGGTGGTTTTCTCTAAAAAAAATTCTCCTCACTCTCCTTTCACGACAATGCGGGTAGATTATCTCTAAAATAATTGCTTCTGCATCCCTACCACATTAGAGTGGTTAAAATTATATCATCATTATATGCGTGTGTATTAAATATATATTACTTACTCTCTGACATTAGTAGCTCGAAAGTTTATTGATGAACTTACAAAAATACACCACCTATCCCTATCTTGAGCCAGTTCTATCCAGTCCACCTCATTACATCCTATTCCTATCTTGAGTCAGTTATATCCAGTCCACCTCATTACATCCTATTCCTATCTTGAATCAGTTCTATCCAGTCCACCTCATTACATCCTATTCCTATCTTGAGCTTGTTCTATCCAATCCACCTCATTACATCCTATTCCTATCTTGAGTTTGTTCTATCCAGTTTACCTCATTTCAACCTATTTATATACTGAGCTAGTTCTATCCAGTCCTCCTCACTACACCATATCCCTATCTCTTAAGTACCTCTCACAAATAATTAAAGAAATTGAGAGACAATACAAATCATACCGTAAAAAACAATGGCTCAAACAACGAGATATCCAAATCAAAACGGAAATTAAATTACAGTTTTTATTAAAGTAACTGCAGATGGACACGTATCGATGAGCCCCTAAGATAACACTATTGAAAATCTAGCTTGATCTCCCCATCCTCAGTGGTTGAGCTCAACCCGACTAGCGCGTTAGCCAACTATGCCACCGAGGCGGGTCCCTTGAATCCTTAAGGATATTCGAGATTCGAGGATTAGAGAAAATTTAATATTATAGAATAAAATCATTTACAAACTTTTTTTCAGTTTTTTAAGAGAAATTTGTCTAAGAACTCTCTAACAATGCTTATTTGTGGTTCCAAACCACTTGTAATTATAGGACGAATTCAACAACCAGAGCAGTAATTTAACACTTATGCATATTTATGTATGAATGTATGCATATTTTTAAAATTGAAAAATTACACCTGGGCATGGGAATCGAATATATATATATATATATATATATATATATAGAATACGAGTAAAGAAGGGCCTTGAGCATTGGCTAATTCATGGATAGCTCAACGGTTAGAATTTGGGCGTACTAAATCAAAGGTCCCATGTTCAATTCCCATGTCAAAGTGTAATTTTTTAATTTTATTAATTACATTTAAATGAGGCTATAACCGTAATTGGCAAACATAATAGCTTAGATATTTAACCCTTCATTAATGTTTAAATGTTATAATAATAATTATTATTATTATCATTATTATTAGCACTGCGTTCTTACTACCCGTTCGGGTTATACGCACTTACGCTAATGTGTAATGGTAGGGTGTTTGTGAGATGAAATGGAGGACCTACAGTTTAAGGTGGAATCCGAACCACGGTGGAGGCCTGAATGTTATAATGAATGGATTATAGGAAAGAATGTTAACATTTAGTTACTAATTGTGTTTCCCATTATATTTCTAGTTCCTCTCATGTTCATTTTTTTTTTTACAAAATTTGGATTTGGGATTCGAAGGCGAATTGGAGATTTTGATTCGTAAAATTTTTTAATTCGGCCCAACTCTAATGAATAAAACAAAGCTGGAATTTGAAAGCAGGTATGAAAAGTGCGTGCAGGCTAAAGCTCTGAACGCAATTAATTTTTTTTAAAATTTGTTTTGACAACATATTTTAAATTTCAACAAAAATAGTATTATATATATAAGCTTTTTTAATTTATACTTTAACAAAATAATTCATTAAAATTAACCTTTGGTAATGCTAAATAATATTCACAAAAATCTATTAAATAAAATAATAAACACCAGGACACGGAAATTAAGCCCGGGATTTTGGTATGTTAAGCCACAGTTCTCATGTTAGAATTACTTTTCCAGGCCTCATTTTTCAATATATGTTTAAATATAACAAATCACAAAGGCTCACACACAGAGAGGCAATATGGGAATTTTCCTCCCACCCCTTCATATTTTGATAAAAGCCTGAAATATAATGAAGCAAAAAAAAAAAATAGTAGAACATTTAAAATTTAACAAATGCATAAGATAAATTTTAAGACAGAGATTACGACATTATATTCTAAATGTATACCGATTGACACATCAAACATCAATAATGCCCGTAAAATTCTCAATCGGTAAAAAAGTACATAAATAATAGAGTCAACACAATGTACTTTGAAGTAAAATTTTTGGAATGCCACTGACATCTTAATTTACTTAACCTATAAGCCTAACCAAAAAGTATGTTATTATATTACTTTAATCTAATCAGATATTATAAATTATTTTGATTTAGTAACATTTAAACATAACTTTTAAATGAAAAAATAAATTTATTCACCTGTTGGTCTATATATACTTTAAATTTACATTGACTTCCAATAAAATTATACAGCCAAACGAAACAACGACTAAATATGTTGCTGTTAAATAAATAATTATCAAGATCAATAATATTGAACGAACACCCATGGCAACTTTATTTACTAATTATTGGCTGATCTTGTAAGGCTTTTGACATTATTTTTTAACCTTGTTTAGACTTGATATTTATATACTTAATATTCAATATTTATATCTTTAAACCCTTAAATGAATATCAATTCATGATTTAATATTTACAAATTATAAGTTAAAACCTACCAAATCAGAAATTGAAACAGATCACTCTATAAGAACCATTTTTTACTTCAAATATGTCAATTCCCCAAAAGTGGACTTTTTCAATGTCGTGTCAGCCTAAAATGTATTACTAAATAAACAAACCATTCAAAATATAGGCCTATGTGTTGTTCCACAAACTTTTTGTTTATTTTTACCTTGAAAATAAAATATCACAATATAAAACTGGTTTTAAGAAACTAATAAAATACACCTATCCCCTATTCAAATAACATGAAATATTTGTTAAATTACTTTATAGGATGCACTGAAATCGATTCTTACATGCTACATTTTATGATTTAATGTATGTATATACTGTATATATAATTTATAGATACATACTTTATATAGATAGTCATAGGCCTCTAAATATACCTATATGGTTATATGTATATAGTGTGTGTATATATATATATTTATATATATACCCTATCTCATTCAGGTCCATTCTAATGTTAACCTCCCATCAGAGTATAGGTCTTCCCAACAGTCTCTTCCCATAGCCAGTCAATACCCTAAACGGTTCTATATTCTACTATTCACGCTGCATGTTCTGCCCACCGTAGCCTATGAAACAATACTACCATATATATCTAAATGTGTATAGACTTATATTTCATTGTAATTTTTTATTTAGGAAATTAAAATATGTGAAATCCTGTTTTCTAAGGAATCATGTATTTGTGTTTCTAACGTGACCTTTTGATCTTCTAGCAGTGGCGGCTCGTGTATAGGCACTGCGGAACTGCAGGACCCCCTATTTCCACTTGATATTATCGATAACATTTATTATAATGAGTCCTTTTTCTTTAATTCTTTCTTTATTTTTGTAGAACAATATATATTCCTTAAGCTTAATGTCAGCACTTTAGTAGCCATCCCCCAGTTTATGAAAAAAGATACAAAAATCTTTATATGGAACTGTGCGCTTCACAGTGCTAGCGACGTGGTGTTTGACTATTGTGCGCATGTGCACATAGGAGGGGTGGGTGGGGAGGAAGGTGGGACTGCCATGTAGAGAGAGCATTGTTGCTCTCGCAGTGCCGGCTCTGGCGTGATGGTGGAGGAAAGTTTTTTTTACTCAGCGTGTGTTGTGCTTAAAAACCGTGTACCATATTCTTGAATCCAATAAAGTGTAAAAGAGTGTAGCATTAGATCATTATTCTGCTTCCAGCTATTCTATTTGATTCATTTTTTTACGGTTCTTTTATTTAAATGTACTTTCAATAGAGAAAAATTTCCTCAATTGTCATCCAGAGATCAAGGAGAAAATTACTAAACTTTTTGCGCAAATTAAAACAAGAAGAATGGATTTCATTTTAAAATAAATAGATCGAGCTTGAACTGTAACCATTTAAGTTAAAGTAAGTAAAAAAGTTTTTTTTGTTAAGATTTTATCAATTTCCTGCATACATTTTCTTTTTATACATGTTTTTTCCTTTTACACAATTTTAAAACAAAGGCTAAAAAATTTCTGGAGCAGCACCCCCACTAATTTTAGCTATGAGCTGCCACTAACTTCTAGTGAAGTAGTATTCCAGTAACCTGGCTTAAGACAAAAATAATTTTATTATAATTACTAAGAAGCATTGATTTATATCATGGTTTATGAAAGAAATACTTTTGTTAAACATTTTACTATATTTCCTCTATAGTTCTTATATAGGAGAAAATAAAAACGGTTCAGAAATTCTTTCATATCTGATGAAGAAACCAATTTTACCATAAAGCCAGCTTACGTTTAATTTACAAGAATATCACACCTAGTTTGTTCATATCTATCAAGTTAAGTGATTTAGAAGCATGTTGTCGCACTAAAGCAACGTGTGCTAGGCAATAACCCCAAGATTGGCGGTTTTTTGAAATGCATTAGACGTTCAGTAAGTGAAGAAGAGTCTTTTATTTATAAATACAATTTCAATGGCTATTTTTCAGGATTTTTTGTTTGGATTTTCTGTTACTCTTATTTATACATGTGTTGAATATTATAATCAAAGTTTGATGGGTTTTTTTCAATCCTCTAGCAGCCATTTAACGGAATAGCGTCTGCCATTTTTGGATATAATTCCAGTGGATTTTAAGGATGTCAGTGGAACTTTTACAGATTTTGTGTTTAGTGTTTATTTTGTGCATTATCAGCCCTAAGCATACAAATTAAAACTTAATGGCTAACAATAGGGGATATAAATCATTGTAGATGTAATTAAGGATTTTTACTATGAGTTGATTGCTATAGGAATGTTGGGATGTAGACCATTCTTACTTGGTACAGTTCAGGATTTAGGGTAAATCATGCCAACGGATACAGTTAAGTACACTCATTAATTTTATTCATTTGAGAAATATTGGAATGAAGACCATTTCGGATGGATGCAACTCAATCGTCTCTTGGAAAATACTAATATCATAATTTTTATTAAAGTCCTTCTCAAAATGAATGCAATTAGTAATAGTTCATTTGAGTTTTCATAGTTTTTGCATCAATTTGTAAATGTGTCGACCCTAGTTAATTGCTATACAATACGATATAGTTCTTAATTTATTCGAACCTTTTTGTTTTAAGAAATCTCAAGTACTGTACCTGGTTCGAAAGCGAAGTATCTTCTTCCTCAGGATTTGCCCAGGTCTGCAACAGTGTCGTTGAATGTGGACGTGCTAAGTTTGGATGGCTAGATGGTAATGGTGGTGGGAATACAACGGACGCACTTTTGTTTAGAGTACTTGTAGAAGGACTCTGAAACACCTCCTGAGCAAAGGTCGTAGCAGCATCGCCCCCTACTGATTCTTGAAAAGGTGTATAGGTTGGTCCAAAGGTCTGACCTACCACACTCCTGGAAAAACCACACATTGTGGTGAGTTTCGCAGCTCCTAGTCACATATTATGAAATTTGTTTAAAATCATCATTTATTATTATTATTATTATTATTATTATTATTATTATTATTATTAGCACCGCGTCTTACTACCCGTTCGGGTTATACGCACTTACGCTAATGTGTAATGGTAGG